>JABASH010001975.1:0-22603 GCA_019776445.1 Tomocerus maximus | reverse complement strand
TTTCTAACTGAAGATTGTGAATTCGCAACTTTTCCTTCAAGACAGTTTGTTTTAGTTTGTACTTAGCAATAATATGGAAGTTTCATTTTATCTATCGTTCCAATGTGCATACAAATTTTATTTCTTATTTATGTCAGTAAATAGAATATTTTTAAAATTCCAGAGATTACTTTTCTTGTTTGCATTTCCGTCTATCCGATGTATGTAGCAGTTGCTTGACTTATTTATTAAATAACATAGCATAGCCATTCATTGCCATGAATAATTTATAACGAAACCCGGAAGAAGTGCAAATGTATATGCAGATACCAGTTAATTAATTTGTCATTGACTCCATTGACGTGGCATAGGGTCATAAAACGTATTAATATGTTTGTGGTAATAAAATACGTCAATGCCCATGAAAAATGTGTGACAAGTGTAACATAAAATAAAGCCCAAATCTACGTACAGATATTACCCAAAATTTATTGGTATTTTGGATAAATAAAAATAAAATCAATATTAAGTTTTTAAATTGAAGGTTTGCCTTTTAGTTTCTGAAAATATAAACTGACAATGGTTTTATCTTTATGCAATTTTGTGAGTTAGTAAGCCCATTTCATAACTGAGTAATGATTTCTGTTTTTCATTATTTCGATTATTCGAATTCTCATTTGGTACTGGTGCAGGATCGGCGACTCGCTTACAAATGTAATTCAGCTTGTCACTGCAGGGAACATCATTCATAATAAATGCAGATCCCCGATAATTCAGTTGAATGCAATGTGAATTCTCATTTGGTACTGGTGCAGAATCGGCGACTCGCTTACAAATGTAATTCAGCTTGTCACTGCAGGGAACATCATTCATAATAAATGCAGATCCCCGATAATTCAGTTGAATGCAATGTTCATTTCCACCGTTGTTACTGGGTTCCCGCAATATTTCATTCCATAAGTCGCTATCCACATTGTACCCGGAAGACATCCATACATAGTAACCTTCTCTGTACGTATCCGACCCCGCAGTCCAGAATCCAGGCCCATCTCTCGAATTTCCAGCTGCTCCTTCGGGCAATGACTTCAGCAGAGACTCTTTACAAATTAAATGATGAAATTAATTTAGAATTCATAAATTAGCGAATTTATAAAATTGGAATGCATTACTTACTTGATCTGATAATGAAATCTCTAATGATAGCCAGTTCGTCGTGGTTCTCAATATCAACTAAATTGTATCCAACGGATTTGCATTTTTGGAAAGCTTTTATCCAAGTTAGCTGATTTTGTAGAGGAATAAAAAATGTATTATTTTTTTCAATTCCCTCACTAATAACTTTTATTGTTTTAAAATGTTACCTTTTGACCACCTCCATAGATGACTTTGTAATTGTAATTATTAATTGTTTCTTCATATTCATGCTCGCCTCTACACAGAATGAGTAAATGCTTAGCAAATACAATCAGTAAATACCAATTAGCTTACAGATATTGAAAAATATTTTTATCAATTAATTTTATACCTAACCACAGCATCCACACCTGTTAAATGTTAAAATATACAATTTTAAGGTTTTTAAATAAATATTTATCTTTTGTTATATAATTTAATAATTTTTAATTTTAATTTTAAATTTTAAAAATGTATCCAAAACATACTGCTTGGATGCCAAAATCCATCAGTCAATTGTAATTCTTTCACTGGGGAAGCATTGCTTTTGTAAAGGAGAGTAGCAATGCACAAATATTGCAACGAGGAAATCATCTATTGGCAATCAAATATAAAAAAATAAATTATTTTACTAAGATTAGATATTTGGGATTTACGCACTGAAATATGCATTTGAGATTTCTCTCATGTAATCAAAACAGTCACCTTAGGCACCTTAGAAGTTGCTTCAGCTAGCTAGTCCACTAGATAACTAAACTCGCCTTAAAAAGTTTCATGCGCTGAAATCCAAAAAAATATATTATTATGTGGCATCTGTGTATAAACAGGAACACCACATTTTTGGATACTGTATTTGTATAATCATGCACTATTTAATCATTATAACAGTATCTGCTACATTATGCCTATTCATCCTTTGCAATTAAATCATTAACATATGAACAATAGAATATGCACTTGAGATTTGCTATGCTATAATATGCGTTGTGAATAAATTACGTTATTACAAAAGAACACACGAATTATTAAATGCTTATGAATATGGAAGTACCAAATAGAAAAATGCATGACATACATTTTGTGTACAGGCGACGCGAAGATAGTTGAATCACGAAAATATCCGATTTAACAAAATTAAATATAAGAAATAATGTGCTTAAAAAATTAAGAGTTTAAAAGTATCACTTTTATACTCCGAAAATTGAGAAATGTCCTTACATGCGGTCACCAGTACACAAATCTGCAACTAATGACTAAATGCAATTTTTTGTGTTTCTTTTCGGTAATGATATTTTCAAAAATGAAGCATACAGTGCAAAAAGCTAACAATGGCCCAAATGTAAAAGATGGAGTCAAATTTCAAGTTGAGATTAAGTGGGACGGGTTGCTTCACTTTCCATTCGACGATTTCTTTGTGGACACTGCCGTTGAAGTTGTGATGCCAGTAGCTGATGTCTCACCAGAAGATCATCAGTCCTTCCTGGAAAAAGATGGACATTAGGTCCAAAATATCCTTAATGTACATAACATAACATAAAATATAACATAACATTCTCAGCTAGAATTTTTTAAGCGTTTTTTAAGCAATAAGAATTTGATTAACTGACTGTAAATGTCTATTGGTACTTAAGTGCAAGTGCAACTAAGTAAGCTACTAACATTAACACCCATGACCTAGTCTCATGATTTCGTTTAAAACGCCGTACGACTGTGCAATTCTATTATACATTTTCCTTTCCAGTTCTAAGTAGGAAATAGTAGTTGTATAAAAATATGCAGAGGTTATATGCAATCTAAGGTTTAGCTGACTTATTAAGTGAATTTCAATCAAGACACAAAAAATATTGGATGAATGTTATTTTATTAGAAACGAACATTTTTGTATACTTTTACATAGTATATTAGAAACATTATTATCATTAGAAATAGCTTTGTTGAATTAATTAAGAAGCTACAAAACTGATTAGACGTAGTCGTAAGGACATTTGTAATGTTAAATGTGCATATAGCCAACCATGAATTTCGGGACAATTAATTCCAAAGAATACTATAATTAACAAGAAACAGTTCAACAGAAATAAATTCATTTCAACAAAAAATACCAACTAACTACGGAGATTCGAAATCTCTGAAAATAACTATCGAAATGTAATAACGTATTTCAATAAACGGAAGGGAATTAATAAATAGAAAGTTTGTCGTGATCAGTTTCCGGTGGAATTTCAAAGGAAGAAGGAGCCTCGTTTGGGGATGGAAGGAAGATATTTCTCCTGCTGGGCTGAAAGAAACGCTTCCATTTGGTTCTTGAGAAAATCGGTGAAATAAATTCCGGATTGGACGGTCGGGAGGCGGAAGAAGCCTTTCCTTCCCTCACTCTCCAAAATGGCCACGTCCGCTGCAGTCCACATGAAATTGTTCTCCAAGCGAAGAATATCTCCCTGTTCCAGTTTTCCAGACTCCACAGCCGCTTTGCGATGTTTGTCTACTAACGCCGTTTCTTTCTTCTGTTCTTCCGTCGGTGTCTTGTCAGGAAACGATTCTCTAAAAAGTTCGTAGGCAAACTCTGGTTTCGGTCCATCATACATATTTCTGATATTCCTCACGGATTCGCATTTTCACCAATTCCTCTCTCTTTTCTAGAATATTCTTGAGGTTCCTCTAAAATAGTTGGAACAAAATGATTGCATCCAAAATTATACATCATAAACTATTTACATAATTGCATACATGCATGATTACACTACAAAGTTAATAAATTAGCAGCATAGGTACCTGAACTTTTTCAGGAATTTCGTAGTCCAACTTGAAATCATTTGGAAAAATTATGTCACGAATTGAAATTTTTTTCATAGCTGCATCAAAATCTGCTTCTAAGTCTGCAGTAAAATCTCCGTATCCATTACTGTCACACTCTGGAGTTTTAGTCTACAAAGATTTACATAATGTAATTCAGTCCACAATAATATTGTTTAAAAGGTTCTACCTGGGTGACAATCACTCTCTCCTCTATTCCGTAATTCAACGACGAAATAAGAATCGTTCTTGATAGTCTGAATTAGACAACTCTTCTCAAAATCCGCAACATCTAAATCAACGCCTTTCAATTCAACTTCGATATTCTTTTCAAGTTTTCTTACGGGTTCTAAGATTCCTTCGTAAACGTTCGACTGCGATGACTCCAAATCCTAAATAATTTATCGTTTCAACCGTAAGCACTATTTATAACGATTAAGTTTTAGAAATTATTACTAACCTCGACTAAATGAACTTTGATTTTAGCGTGGAACTGTGAATATTGATAATCATGAATATAGCCATCTTCGATCATGTAAATCCAGTATTCAACTTCGATATTCTTTTCAAGTTTTCTTACGGGTTCCAAGATTCCTTCGTAAACGTTCGACTGCGATGACTCCAAATCCTAAATAATTTATCATTTCAACCGTAAGCACCATTTATAACTATTACGTTTTGGAAATTATTACTAACCTCGACTAAATGAACTTTGATTTTAGCGTGGAATTGGGAATATTGATAATCATGAATATAGCCATCTTCGATCATGTAAATCCAGAAGTAGACTCTGTCGGCGGTCTTTTTTATGGCTGGAATGAATTTCCGAACTTTTCCAACATCAAAGACCACAGGAGTCATAATAATTCCTAGAATCGTTGGTAATTATTATGAAAATACATTTTTGGTGCATCCATATATTAATTTATTTTAATACTAAAGTTTTTGAGAGGAAGGACTTTTACCTTCTTTCAAATCCCCGTAAGGAATTTCGAGGAATTTCCCACTGGAAGTTCCACTTAAGTCTTTCTTTGTAGATCCGTGAGATGACTTCATATGGACATCAATGAATCCCCAGTAGATTTTGGCAGGTTTAATACTGGAAAGTTTTTGAGATAAGGAAGGACTTTTACCTTCTTTCAAATCCCCGTAAGGAATTTCGAGGAATTTCCCACTGGAAGTTCCACTTAAGTCTTTCTTTGCAGATCCGTGAGATGACTTCATATGGGCATCAATGAATCCCCAGTAGATTTTGGCAGGTTTTGGCTCACAGCCATTTAGGAAACATTTTATAGCACCTCTACATTGAATGAACATGATAAAATCAATATAACAGTTAATCAACCTATAATATTTATTTGTATAGCAAAGTTGGCTCAAGACGCACAAAATAATGGAAAATAATTTAATACTTAACCTGTATGAACATTGAGATTGGAAATGGTCCAAATAACTGTTGGGATGAATCTGACGGACACAACCCAATTGATAGCGGGAGCAACGGACAAGTTTTTTGAAACTGAATTCCATGTCATAGGGGAGGATGTTTCTCAACCGAATCTTTTCGGAAAGATGACCCGAGGAACAAAATTCGTAGTCGGCAGCACAACGATAACAAAAGACGTGGCCTTTGGAGCAAAAGTAGACGGGCGAACGACAGAAGGATTTGCATCTCCAGCAGTTCATGAAATGGAACTTCGGTCCATCGTTATTTAAATTCCTCTTCCTCTTCTTCCCGATCTTTGCCACTCGAATCCAACCAACAGTCTTCATTATCTTCATCGTCAGAACCCAAAAATGGATTGACCCCTTTACTCCCCGCCGAATCTCCCCAATTATCAGCCATGATGCTAAATTCAATAAAGTCCAACAGTCGAAAAATGTGATCAATAACCTAAATAATCTCAAAAAACAATAAAACGGTACAACCAGGGAGTTTTAATGCAATTTTAAAGAAATTACCGAAATTCTGGTAATCCAATTTAATTTTTTCAAGTAATAACCGATATTCGGATGCAATGAAATGATAGAGACTTCCTAAACGCAATAATTCCGTTGACTATTCTATCAACTACACCACTCGTGGACTGTCAGGCAAGAAATAAAAACCAGAAAGCATTGAGCACAATGCATAAACACATTTTCACAACAAATATAAGAAATATGCAAAATGTCATTTCAACACAATTCTCTCTCCATCGTCCATTTCTCGCTTTTCGTAAGAATTCTATATTAGACAGTACGACAGTGATTACAACAAAAATGCATATCTGAAAAATCTGAATTTGTAATTTTCATAAACGGCAATCTTCTATATAATCGCGCTAATTACTTCTGTCACGCCGTAGAATATCTAGAGCTAGACTCATCTTAGAAACTTGTTCAATGGCTCAAATTAATAAGCATTTTATAGCGGTCATATTGACGTCAAGATATTTGCAATACTGCAATACACAATTATATCTCCTTAAAAAAGTGAAATGGAGATTGGAGTAGACATTTATTGAACCGAGTGAAGGCGGAAAGAGCTGATGTGCCGTAAATGTCGCATTTGTTGAGGGAGGCCCAAGCAAGCCCCGAATGTGATTTGGTGTTCGTTTTGCAATTGCTTGATAACAGAGAGACGAGAGCTATTTAGCTACGGTTATATAAAGCTGAGAGAGAAGAACAAAAGTCGAAGGTGTGAATTTCAACTTATTGTATACCAAAATAATTGCGACTGCTTTAAAGCGTAGCACCAAAAATCTTGCAAATTATTCAATGCCAAATTACGGAATAGATTAAAGACAAATACCAGATAAACAAGTGAAACTATTGCATAAAATCGCTAATTATTTTGGTAACGGCCCAGAATGTCTTCGGATTCGGACTCATCTTAGAACAATGGTTAATATAAGTAGCTCAAATTGACAGGCATATTTCTGGGATCAAACAGAGATATTTGCAATATGACCTTCGATCTCCGAGAAAAAATTAAAAGACGAGATTTGAGTCGACATGAATTGCTGTTGCAGGTATATACGACGTTTGTAATATTATGTCTTAATGTCTCCCATTGATATATCGGGGGACGTTTAGAAACACAACTATACATACATTTACTTCTACAATAGGTACTACTAAAACGTGGATTATTTTCCTGCCTGCCAACGCAACGGTGTTTTTTTTCGTAATTTTATTGTGTTACACGACGACGACGGCTATGCCGTAAATGTTGTAAATATAGCAGTAATAATATAATAGTAATCAACGACTATTTATAATACTTAATAACAACATCACATAATAATAATGAATTTTTACTTCTTATGTTTCCAAAATGAAACAATTTCTTCCATTGGGACCTAAATAGAAAAATTTGGATCCATAGTTCACACTAGGACTAAAATACGTAGGAACATATTTTATATGTAAATATTTTGGCGTTTTAAATAAATAAATATGCGTGCCCTGATAATTTAATTACTATCGGTAGTGTTATCATAAAATCGTAACGTTCAGGATCAAAATCATTCAATTCAGATCCTGAATTAAAAGGTGAAATTTCATTTTCGAAACATCGAAGTTACATTGCATTATTGCCTGTCAATGCAAACTTCGTTTTGTTTGTTTCGCAGTGTACCATATAAAGATCATGTACCTATTTGGAATAAAGAAAATGACGATGGACGTTTGAAAGAATGTGATCTGTCATATGTTATTGTTTGATGTGTTATTTGTCCAATATTGATTCTGGAGTCTGAAGCTAAGGCGTTTTTAGCCGAATACCAATAAATCGTATATGCAGTACACAGTCACTGTAGTTTCAGCTTCAGCATTATTTTACTCATATTTCAAAATTGTAATGCAAATAAGTAGTGTGAGAGGGACGTACACATTTCATTCAGCACTAAATAATTACTATGTTGTCTCATTTACGGTAATTTCAATCTTAATAAACATGTTTTTGACTAATATCAGTTGTTTAATGTCATCTTAGTAAATTTATGTCTGAATTTATATATATTTACAAACAGAATATGTATACATATACTACGTATCTGTATACACATTCTAGTAAGTATATCTGATTTCTACCACGGGTATACTGACTGGTAAATGTATAAGCATTCTGAATGTATAAGCATACTGACTGCAACATATACATATTATGGGCATTGTTGGGCATGGAGAACATTATAGACAGGAAGGTGAAAATGCGATTTAAAAAGACCAAAACTTCCTTCTGTTAGCTTTGTGCATTTTATAACTACGATGTATTATTTCTAAACTAGACTTGTTATGCCTGATGGACTTTGTGAAAAAGGACATTGTTCAGTGGATGGGATTATCATATTATATGGTTTATTATTACAGTTTTTTCTGATTATGTAGTATGTCACCATCTCACATTGTATTAGGATTATAGTGACCATACAGGGGAGGAGCTGCATTACATAATGTGCATATATGGTATCATCACTACTATATAGATAAAATCGTAAGAGAGTTTGCTTGGAATGGAGCAAAGGGAATTTAGGGCAAAGGGAATTTATTTGGAATAAATTCGTTTGTACGCAGGCGCTAGGGACTTGTACGTTTAGTGTTTGTATTCTAAATTCGTGTTACCAGGCATGCGCGGAAGTTCAACATATATTTCAACATATTCAATACCTACTAGCATAGCACATGTGCTAGGCTGCCGCTAGTATTAATATACTGAGATTTAATTGTAATATTCTTAACAGGCAAATAAACCGGAAATTGTTACTCTATAATAAAGGTTACTTTGAACCTGAATGCAAGTAGAGTAGATACACTAATGCGCTTAAACTCAGCCAGGTTCTTATTTAGTGCTTATTTATATGATGATGATGGTTGAGAATCCAGAGACAGATAACAATATGCATTGTTAACTAATGTAACTCATTCGTTGTATATAATACTATAAGCGTAATAAGTTCCAGTATAGCAGTTCTTGAACAATATGTGAGCTCATTGTATTATAGTGAAAAAAATTGAAGGCCATCAACATATCTGAAGAAACTTTGTGAAGGTGTAGGAGTATTAAGGATTATTTTGCATACAGATAAATGTGTGTGATGTGATGTAGGTATGTGTGGTTAACAAGACTACAATATTAAATAGTATGCACAACAACTGCGTTATACCTATTACATATTATACTGTTAAAAGAGTCCTACTCAATCCAGATAAGTTTTGTAGTCTGTATAACGCCATTATGAGATTTGCGATGCAGTTACACAGGCAGGTTACATTACTATATGCGTATTGATTAAAATGTGCTTATAGCTACAAAGTGACATAAAGCAGTATTACGTGCATTCAGTATTCAATTTAAATTACATAAAAGTTCTGAAACAATTTATTGTGGACTTGCTTTTATATTGTCGTATTATGAGATTAATACTTAGCTAGTTCGTGAATTGTGTATGAGGAGTAACAAAATTATTATCGTTGATCAAAAGTGAATTGTGAATAAAGAGAATTGTTGGTTATTTATTTACCCAAATTGATGAAAATAGAATGTAAATGTGTATTAACAAACTAGTACGTAGCTACGGCCAAATGAACAGAGTAACAGACAAAAAGAGAGTGAAATATCAATCGTTGATTAAAACTAAGTTTATATAGGAAATTACCCAAAGATGCTTGACATAAGTAAGTACTAAGCATGTATTATTGTATAGAACAATCGTAACTAAAGATGTCATGATCTATCGGGATACAGTATTTGGTGAGTTTTACATAGGTAATTAAAACTAATGAGAGAACTAATTGCCTATAGATTTAACAAGGTCGGCAGTTTCAGCATTCGAGTTATTGCTCCATAATAGAATCAAAGAAAAATACATAAATAACTAAGTATTTATTACAACTAGGGAAACACTATTAAGCCTGGACGAATGTATGAACCAACACATTCTGTGGAGATAGAATGGTCAGATTCACTCACCCGTGTCTATCGCGTGAACATTATGTGTCATCAAGTTTGTGTCAACTTGCGTATTTAAAGCTCATGTCTTATAATGAATTGAGGTCGTTGACTAAAGTATAAATTGTATCTGACTATTCATCATGCAGAATCATGCGAATCATGCAATACACTGAATAGGTATATACTTACATACTACTAACTATAGTGCGCTGAGTACATTGCATTTCCGTAATCCGACATATATACTTTTGCTCACATGACATGGTCTAAATTGACAGATAAACTTCCGATGCCCCAGGCAGCTCTCTCTAGAATGCAATGACTGTGACTGTGTCTTTCCAGTTTTATGCTACGCTCATTTCAATTATTTCTCACCAGCTGCGGCAGTAGTAGAGGAGCCTATTCAATCAGAATCATTATATTTAACATTCATCTCGTTTTACGTACAACATAAATTCAAAAACCTATATAGGTAGCATGCTTTGATTAAATTATTTGCTGGGTTCCCGATTTATGGAACATTATCAAATTCCAGGTGAGAAGCAATATACACATCAAATTTAATAAATCATTGTAAAATATTATTATTATGAACTATTGACTCATACCATCTTTTGAAATAAAACGTTGAAAATTCGATTCTTGCAGATGTAAACTGGAGTGAATGGGTTTTACCCGATCGATATTTGTAAAAATGAATCCCATTCTGGAATTATCCTGGGCACATAACCAATGGAATAAAGTAATAGATTTTTTCGGGAATGACGATTTCAATTTACGAGTCTGGGGAACGCTTTTAGTATCCATGTCTGTCTATTGGGGTGTTGGTGTGTTTTTCACATTCGTTGACATTACTGGGCGTCCAAAATTTATTCTCAAATACAAAATCCAGGAAAACTTCAAAGTTTATCCGGTAATTGTTGTTTGATTATTTTTTACGCAATATGTATTCATTTCATCAGTGAACATTACAAAATTTCAAAGGGCATTCTTTTAAATTAATTGTCTCAATATCATAAAAATAAGTCATCTCAATATAAATGTGTTTATTGTATCATAATTTAACTAATTCTGCTGCACCGATGATTTCTGCAGTTGTCCAAAAGCCAAGTAGTGGATCTGATTCAAGTCGTCCTATCAAATCAATTATTGTCATTACCCCTAGCAATTTTGTCATTCTACAGTGATCAGCGGAGAGGGATTCAAGTTGTCCGAGAACTCCCGGATATCTCAACGTGTATTCTCCATTTCATCACATTTTTCCTGATTCGTGA
This sequence comes from Tomocerus maximus, assembly GCA_019776445.1. NCBI lineage: Eukaryota > Metazoa > Arthropoda > Collembola > Entomobryomorpha > Tomoceridae > Tomocerus > Tomocerus maximus. The sequence continues at coordinate 11,446 of JABASH010001975.1, read as the reverse complement.
AGTCACTTTCTATTATTCCCACCGATTGCTTCATCATCCGTCTATTTACAAATCAATCCATAAAAAGCACCACACATGGATTTCCCCAGTGGCCATTTCTGCTGCTTACTGCCATCCTGTAGAACATGTCGTTTCCAATGTCATTCCCGTTGTACTTGGTAAACAGTAATTAATAATAAATATCCATTCTTGCAAAAATTGTTATTCTGGCATAGAGCTTTTTAATTTCAATTTTTCAATACATTTTTTCCTTTAGGACCAGCTCTACTCAATTCGCACACAATTTTGCTCTGGCTTTTCATAACAGTTTTAACTGTAGAAACGCTCACAACGCACAGCGGATTTCATCTACCCTTCTCCATATCACCCGAATTTCATGATTTTCACCATCTAAAGTAATTTCATGGAATGAGTATATTGTTATTATATTAACACAATAATATAAGTGTATTAATTGGATAATATGTTTAATAATAATAATTTATTTTATTCTACACAGATTCAATTACAATTACGGAGCTTTGGGAATTTTGGATTATTTGCACCAGACAGACTCCCTATTCCAAAAATCAAAACAATCCATGAGACATAAAACATTTTTGACTTTGACTCCTCCTAAAATCTTGATCCCAGATAAAATTGACTGAATAGCTCAGATTGCTAATATCACCTTTCCAATGATTCAACTTGTCAATCTTTTCAGCTCTCAATTTTCTTCCCAAATATTTAAAATATTCTATGAGACTGATCGAAAATGTAATGATTACCAACCAGGCCCCAACCAACTTCGGAAGATTAGTTACGACGAGGCCCAACAGTCATGCTGAAATTTAGCTGACGATTGAGGAACATCACTTACAGTTTGCTTAAATGTCAGGGAGTCAGGGAAGGTAGCTCCGCCGACACCCAACCAAGAAAGTATGTTACCCGGGTAATATTTAGCGGGTAACATGTTTCGAATATTTATTTATTAATTATACGATAATTTATCAGAATGTATACAATAAACACAACAAAAACCAGTCGATTTAAAATATATTTTACAACACCGAATAAAACCCAAAAGGTTTTATAACTATATAGCTCAGTGAACAAAAAACCGATTTTCGTAAGAACACAGGTAATAAAAATTGAATTTTCGGGTACCATCTAACACAATATAATAAAATCTAATAAAAACCGATTTTTCGGGTATTAACTAAAAATATACGACAAAACCCAATAAAAACTGAACTTTTTAGGTTTTCTAAGCCATAAAAAGCATTTCCTTGGTTTTATACGGATTAAAGCCGTAAAAAAGCATTTCCTTGGTTTTTAAGGATTAAAGCCGCGAAAAGATCTTTTTTGATTTTATAAGGATTGTAGCCGTAAAAATAACATTTCCTTGACTTTTTAAGGATTAAAGCCGTAAAAAGAACATTTCTAGAATACGAACAGGAAATGCTTTTTACGTTATTATGCTATTTAATGCATATTTGTGGAAAATAAGGCCAGTTTTTTCTCTGTGTAAGGGTGTTGAGTTTGCTCGGTTCATCCTGGTATTTAAAGTAAGAGGGGCGAGCCTTTGCTACAGCTTCCTTATAACGGCCATCGTCAACATCTCTTAATATTTGTAGTAGTTGGTTGTAACTAGGTATTGGTTCAGGTTGTTGTTGTCTCTCAATGGCGCTGTCGGAATTATGTCCAACATCAGGGGTAATGGGGTTTGAATTTGATACCTCATTGCTACAACTAGGGTAAGTGGGGGATAAATAGGTGGAACATCATTATCTTTGTTTTTGCAGTTGTTGTCTGAGAAGGGCAAGATTTTTTCCGGATACAGGCGGGCAATCTTTGTTATTGTTGACCTTTCCACTATGTTATTGTCCCAGTTTGCGTGCTGCATGACGTTTAGCCATCTGAAGTCGCTTTTGTTATTTATTTTGTACAGGGCTAAATTTTTGCATTTTGATGCCACTATTGGACGAAAAATCTCCAGAAAATTTAATACTGTTTTGCCCCAAGTTGTTGTTTGCCTCACTTTGATTGGCTCATGGGCAGAGCTGCTTGAGGTAGAACTTGTTGCTTCTTCATGCTGAGTAATTACGTTATATTTATCTCCTAACTGCAACCATACTCGAGGATGAATTTCTCCAGAAGGTGTTATTTGTTTGTTAGAGGGAGAGTATATCTACTATTGATTAGTAGAGCCACACTACCGTGAATACGGAGTGTATGTGAATATGGAGTGTTTCTTAATCTAACGGAAATTGGTTATAACCGTCGAATAAGTCACATAATGACCATAATAATCAAATACCACAACATTAAAGAACTTTTAGATTGTTGATGGGATAGTTGGCTCTCTTAGTGGCACTATTTAAACCTCTATAGTCGATACACATACAGAGTTTTCCATTTTTCTTTAGAACTAGCTATACTGGTGCGGGCAATGGGCGTGATCTAATCTGATGTCCTTCCATGAGTTCGTTTATTTGTCTTTTAACTTCGGCTTTTTCGAATTCAGAATACCGATATGGCTTGCGTCTGACAGGTTGAGCGTTACCCGTGTCGATGTGGAATTTAGTTACTAGTTTATTTAGTAATGTGCCTAAATTTCTGTATGAATTAGTAAATCTATCTGAAAATTTACGTAGATAATTTTTGCTATATATCTCCCTCTATCTATCCTTATCTTCCTCTATCCTTACCTTCCTCAGGTAGTTCTTTATTGACGTTGATATCCGCTATTTGTTCGTCCGTTAAAATCTTTTCGGATTGATAATTAAATTCCTGATCTACTAGATGACAGTTGTTCAATGGCATTGCCTGAATTGGGTCAAAATTAGGTTTAATTATGTCTATTTGCGCGATTGACACATCTTTTGGGATATCTTTATAATGTGGCTCAGGGTTTCCGATTGCAATTTCCATGGTACTAATTGAATTATCGCAATCATCGACACTTAATTCAAATAAGGCTGGTTGTACGACTAACCCATATCTATAGAAAAGATCTGTAACTGCTTCTATTAGTGCGAACGTAGTACTTGTATTTTTTTTCGAATTGAAATAAAATACGGTAATTTGAGCGTCTTGGTAGGGCGAAATTTTGACTAATTTTCTGTTTCTAATCTTGATTGATCTTAGGTATTTATTTAAAGTGTTTTTAATACTAGTTTCAAATATTGACAAGGGATATGCGTCTTTTACTATATGGTTTGTATATTATCTAAAGAAGAGACGTAAGGTTTTTTCTTCAGCGTAGTGCAAAATCCCGAGGTGGAAGTGGCGTGCGAAAATCCGAGGTTGAAGTCAACTCCGCCTCACTCAATCACATCAGCTTCATGAAAACTCGTCAACCTCATGAAGATGAAATATTAATGTAAAAAATTGCAACTGGTTTTGTATCAGCCACTTTATTGTCTTATAACAGTTTTATGAAAATGTCTCAGTCTCTCGATTGTTTATTTAGACTGACAACGAGGTATTGAGATGATTTTTATGCTGCAGTAGTGTACTGTTTAATTGGTGTACTGTTTGTTTACAACAGCTTCCTGAAAATGTGTCAGCCTAGCTGTATATTTAGACTGACAATGAGGTATTGAGATGAATAAAAATATTGTTTATGACAATGAAAAGAGTTGTAATTTAGTATTTGAGAAAACTAGTAAATTTTATTAACAATTTTTTATATTGGTAACAATAAGTGATTATTTATAAAGACACAACATTGAGTTTTAATATCGGCAAAAGTAACAGGTAGGTACATGTAATAGAATCGACGTACAATGTCATTATATTTTTTATTAGTAGTGAATTTAGCAAACAGTTTAGGTAGGGAAAAACGATTAATAATTCTATGGTAAACATAATATAAACAATGAAGATCACAAACTACAGAGTCATCATCTTGGAGTTGATTAAAGTTTTTTAGACAATGTTTATCAAAAGGTATAAATATATATTTTGCCACCAAAACTGTCAAACACTTCACAGTTATGCCAGCCACTTAATTTTATATAACAAATGTAGTGACCAAGATATACATGATTTGGCGATGTATTAATAATGTACACAGAGGGTTGAGATGGACTAAATCGCATCAAATGTAGTTCATCAGCCGATAAAACTCCATTGTTGACAATTCCAGTGTTTTTTTAGCAAACAACACCAAGCACTTTGAATTTGATTTTTATACAAGATTAAGCAATAGGACTTGTATTGCGTACATCAACGTTACCAAACTTATAAATTTCCATGGTAGCTAAACTTTTGTCAAAGTCAGACAAAATTTTAATCCTTGATGGATTAAATAGCCATTTGGTGTGGTAATTTTAACCAACGCAGTGGCCAAAATTCCATTCTCGTCATCTTCACTATCTTCATCTGATGAACGAGTGTGCATATTTGCTGAGGGTTGGTCGAGATGTAAAGTAGTATCATGTCGTTTATTACACACCCGACAACTAAATTTACTCCTACACTCCTTGGTTGCATGTTTAGGACTGAAGCAAAGTTTACAGCGACGTGCCTCTCCTGCCCATTGGACCCTTTGAATAGGCGAAAGCCGACCATAGTGAGGGCATTGCCGTAACCAGTGGCCACTCTCTTTTTCCCAGTAAAAGCAGTAGGGCCTAACCTTCCGTTGAAACATGGAGTCGGCTGTATTGTTCTTTTCTGCCCACCCTGGAAGTATTTTCGTGTTAAAAGATACACAACCATCATCCAATTTTTTATCCGGGAGATTAAATCTGACAGAATTTATCTTTTTGGCCTTCTTTTGGGCCTTCTTCCCTAGACCCGAGGTTTGGACGGTTAAAATCTGTGATGTCCCTTTAAACTTCGGTCCTGCAGATTTGGAAGTAGATGCTGTTGCAGTTGCTTGGAATTGATGAGTCAAGCTAATTGTGCTCGCATCCTTTGTTAAATAGTCTAGAGAATCCTTTAATGTAGGAAGTCCGGTAGTGGGTAGCTGTTTGTTAAATTGTTCCAATGTTTCCTTATCTAACATGGAAAGCCCAAAATGGAGAAACACCACTTCTTCTAAGGGTACAACCTAAATTTATTAACTGAAGCTGCTGTCTCACGGTTTTGATTGTGTTCACGATCTGCAAAATGCCTGCCTTTCATTTTTAATGCCGAGTATGAATTAAACATAGTAGCTATGGTGGCATGGCAAATCGCATGAGGTGAATCATAGCTGGCTTACAATCGGTCCCACCCTATTTTAAAGTTTACTGAGGTAATTTCGAGATCAAAAATTGTACCTAGCGCATCTTTCAACTTTGGGTTTCGCTTAGCGTTGTCCTCTAAAGGAATTAAAGCTTGAATTAGAAGCCGTATACGATCTACATCCGAATATTTGTCATACTTAATCACTAGGGAATCGAAAGAGTTTTTAAACGTTACCCATTTTGTCGTGTCACCATAATATGTAGGTAACTCAATAATCTTGGGTGGTTTTAGCCCTTGTCCGCTTGATAGTTCCAATGCCTTTTTTAAATTAAGTAGTGTAATTTTGGATGCAGTGAAATTGTCATTCAAAGCGTCAAATGATATGATTGCGTCGTCTAATGTTGGTGTGGTTGCTCCTCTAAGCCGAGGATACATCAGTGAACCATAATTCGTAAGGTCCGTTTGAAGAATTTTCATCCCTTCCAAAATCACGTCAATTTCTGTCCCGGTTAATAGTACCGGGGTTGTTGCAGAATGGGCAGTGATTCTTCTCGTTAGGACGTTACACCGAGCGGTTAGACTGACCGTAGCACTGATATGAGCTGCTTCACCCATGGTGCTAATTCTTGTTACTGTCTTGGTTGAAGGTTTCAACACAGTTTTGAATATAGGCTTTACAAATGTTTTAAATGTAGGTACCGACTTGAATAACCACGAAAAATGTTCAAATTCCGTGCTAGTTTCACTTTGAGTTACCGGGGAATGGCTGGGGGAGTAAAATTCTGATTCAATGGACGAATCTGAAGATATTTCCACTATTTGCCTTAACACCTTACTCGAAAGATCAATTATGGAATGCTCAGATTGGCCAGCTAATTTTAGTTCTTTTTGTTTTTTAAGATCTTTCTTAGCATCTGCCTCAGGGTCCTTACTGACATCTGAAAATCTTAAATTTGGCACTTTTCCTTTGGAACGAGTCTGCCATTTTTCATCATCACTCATCACACATAATCAGTCCTTACATATTATAAGATCCTCCAGATTGAAACACAGTCGGATTCGGATGACAGGTCTGGCACATAAATTGCCCAGATGATACTTCTGTGGCTAAAAATGCAAGGGTATAAGACTCACAATTGCAGCAGAACTGACCGTTTTTAGCTATAAGTCGTCTTACTCCGTTGGCGTGATGTGATGGTGTTGGTATGGGTGATGTATTCACGTTACAGTCCCAGCACGCGTAAATTGAGTTTACTACCTTGTAGCCAAGAACTGGATGAAATGGCAGAGGGCGGCTACACCAACCACAAATATAAACTGACGCTGAGGGATCGTTATCCCAACCCGCAGGTAATTCTTTTGAGTAACGCAAGTGGTAGACTTCACCTGCCACTAGTTTATGTGCGTATTGTCGCACTAATTGCTCAAAATGCTGAGCATTATTCATTTGTCCTCTTTTTTTTTGGTTCCACGTCGAAGTTTAAAAAGATACTCGTTTTAAGCCCCTCCTGTAGGCGTTCCCATACACGTATGAAATAAAATTAGTTCGATAGCAACAGCTACATGCCCAACTAATCTGGTACCAAATTTCATTCGATTTAGTTCTCTTTTAATAGAGAAATGATTTCCACAAAACTAGCACTTCAAATAGTTTTGAAAGTGCAAATGTTCAATTCAAGCATGAGTGAAAAGGAAAGAGACGGGAAACTGAGTTTCTGTCTTTTGCTCTTTGCCTGCGGCTAATTTTTGCTCCCTTCTTCAGGCAGCACTCATTCACTAAACTTGCTTGATGCTGTTGTAGACTGAGTTCACACAACCTAACTATTTTAATGTGTATTTATTCCTCAGTCTGTTATCTCACCGTATAAACAGAAACCGTTGTTCTTTCGGCGAGTGTGTAGATATACTGTGCACTTGTATGTATCTACTGAGAGTTTTGGTGTAAAACTCAGACGTGAATTTTTGATAATATGCTAAAACACAATAGTTCCTCGGCGTAGTAATTTGCCAGAATACTACGATCGGTCCTGGGGGCGCCGGAAAAATGAACGGACACCCTGGTTCGATAAGCGGGGAGCCAAATTGGACGCTTATAACTTATTGTCGACTACAAATTATTACATCTTTATGATGATGAGCAAAATTAAGAACTCGGTTTGAGTATTTTATCACAACTAATTTATTTACTTGAAAGTACAGGTATTTATAAGATTGTTTGTAACCTAAAAATGTGCTACAATTTAAAGTTCACTACATTCTAAAGTAAAAGTAGTTCACCAATTACATTCTAAATATAGTGAATGTATTTACATTCTAAATATAGTGAATGTATTTACATTCTAAATACATTCTTAATATATAAATACATTCTAATTGTATTTTAGAAATAGAACTCAGAACTAAGTCAAGCATAACAGCTTTCAATCGTTCCTAATTAAGATTCATAATCTAATTATACCAAGAACATAATTATACGCTAACCTCCAAATGTAATAGATTTATGACATAAATCTCCACCAACGTATTTCAAAACCTTTTGCAAGATATAACTTTTTGTAGCTAATAAGTACTTGATCACTAAGTTTAAATTTCGGAGTGGCCAGAGGTTGATTGAATCGTTTAATGTATAAATTATTCTATACATATGGTTCGGTATCGGCATACACATCATTTGGAGCAAATCCGATACTACTATGATAAAATTAAAACCAGAAATGACGTTTGGTAAATGCTTAGTGTAATTGTAACTATTGGTGTGATAGAATAAGTTTTCTAATTTCAGTTTTAAAATACCTATAGCTTTTTCAACAATATTCCTTTTTAAAACAGAGTGACTAGCTGGACGCTTATGATCTTTCGTCGACTAAAGATTATTACTCCTTTGTTAGGTGATGAGAAGAAATAAAAACACTTTGTTAGAATGCTTATTTGCAACTAGTTTAATAATTGAAAGTGCACGTGTATTTAAAGGCTACATTTTAGCCTCAAATTGTCCCAAATGAAAGTACATTCTAAAGTAAACTACATTCTAAAGTAAAAGTAGTTTACATTCCAAATCCCTATTAAATATCTTAAAGTGAATGTAACTTAATATAGGTACATATTGAAGTCAAGATTGACTACAATTAAAGTTAACTTAGTTTTATGTCTCGTCTGAGAATAACCTTATTATTCTTAACTAGAAAGGCCAAGCTTTCATAAAACTTATGTAATTAATAAATATAGAATTAACATTACATAATTCTCCATCCTCCCGCCTTAATGTCTCTAAAGATTTAACATTAGAGATATTATAAACAACCTTATTATATTTCGTTGTCGGCGACGGTTTCCTCATCGGAGGAATCCTCGACGGAGGAGACCTCCTCCTCAGATGAAGCCTCCGCGTCCCACACTTCAAGGATGTCCTTCATTTCATCTAGAGTTTCTTGTAACTTATGTGCAAGCGTACCTGCTAGGTCGGTAGATATCTTCAACTCGGTTTGGAGCTGCACATTCTGTTTTCTGCAGTGAATTAGATCTGTTTTTTGACAGGCCAATAGCTCGTCTTTAGCAGCCAGCTCCTGTTGCAGGTGTTGATACTGCTCACTCTATGTTTGGAACTGATGTCGTTCTTGAAGCACAATTGCGACCCTGTCCTCACTGTTCTTTAACTGAGTCAGTATCAGATTTTCCCGATCGGATGCTGTATTTCCGAGATACAAACGAAGTCCAAGGGCCACTTTTCTCAATCTTTTCAGTTTGGTTCTAGTTTGTACGACAAAGATATTTGCCAGGTCGTACAGATGCTCGTAGGCAGTTCCTTCTTCTGCAGAAAATTAAAAGTTTGTCTTTGAGGTCTTCTGTCTGGGTTAAGTACTGGTGGGAATCTTTCTGCCGGAGTCACTAAAGTAATTGGATCCACGTCGTCGTAGTCAACTCCCACCAAAGCAGCAGGCATTCTGTAGGTCTCCAAGGGAAATTCCTCTGCTTCTTCCACAGTATTTATCAAAATTTGGGTTAATTCAATAAATCCACGCACCAATTGAGTAATTCATTGGTTGCACAGAATAAAATATGAATCTTAATTATTACTTATTTCCCATATAAATTATTATAACCTGAACCATACGAAATAATAATAAGATATTTTTAAAGCAACTTTATCATTATCTTCATAGAGGAAATGGCTAGTATTAAAACTATCATGATTAATGCGAACATCAATATTCCTCTGTATATCCATGAAGTCCAGCCTAGTCCAGTTAATGATAGAAAGTTAAATCCTGTAGTACTAGGTCCAGGATCATATGACACTGACATGCTGTTAGACCTGCTGTCAATGCCAGGTAGATACTGCAAATGCCCCTGAACTCGTAATTGCCCAGTATTTTTAGAGCATTTTAATTGACAATTCATCTCTATCTCAGGCGAATCTAGTTTCACAATCATATCGTAATGTTGAAACTCATGAGTTAAATGAATGGGAATGAATAAACCTGCAGAGTTGCATTCTAATGTAGCAACATTTTGACCTACATCTACTCTCGCTTGTACAGTGAGAATTCCTCCACTTAAACAAGAATAGCAACCAGTTAGTTTTATAAAGGAGGCCTCGCAAGTGGCTTCTTCTACTTCTTTTGTGAGTTGCAAGTTAGTGCTTGATAATTGAATTTCTATCAAAGATCCAACTGAACATTCATATGCTACAGAATTTTTCGTAGGCACTAATACTCCATCCTGCAGTTTTAAAGGTAATAAATTTTCACTCATAATTTTACTTTATTCCTTCCGAATCAGGGATCACCCGCACCAAATTCTGATTAGCAAAACATGTTTTAGCTAATTGTACCGCTTCAACCCTTGTACTGCATTGAATCTCTCCCAGTATTCCAGGGATAACCGAACCTCTTGATTACAGGAGGCTAATGCATACTGTCGGTTATTTTCTATAATACATTGGTCCAAAATCGGTGCTGGGGGATTACTGGTTGAAATAAGTGTAAAATCTATCCCTTTCATACTAATGGTTTCTCCTGCATGCAGAGTAGTCTCATTGTGAATAATGTCTTGCCCTAAATGCAACGTAGTGCTATTTTTACTGCAGTAGTCCATTCTGGACATGAAAAGACTGAATAAGCCGTACTAATCTTCGGTTCAAAGGCTACCTTATAAAACAATCTCTGGTTAACCAAAAAGGTATTCTGACTGATTGACAGAATCCATATCCTAATTGATTGTTTGTATGTAAAAAAGCAGCTATGGTATCGTTTACTCCAAAGTCTCTACATTTATATCCATTGCATTCGGCTGTGGAATATAAGTTATAGCACTGACTTGAGGAATGGCAATTCACTGTAGCAAGGGGAACATAGTATAAAAGTTGTTTATTACAATGCAGAGATATCGATCTAGTTTCAATTTCTATTGTACCTAGCAGTCCATCTCGGTAGTCCGATAATGCAAGTCTCATGTTTAGTCTCACAGAACAGGTCCTTTCTGATCAGTGCCATAATGACATTCTATGCTACTTGCACTCATACTAGCACAATTGCTACAACCTAATCCTAAAGTAAGCATGTGAAATAAGATACCCATGTTAATGACATGAGCCCCTTTTAATTTGGTTTTTCTTGTAATTGTGTTGTTGCAGCGTAAGGCTGCGGTGCTGAGGTCCCTTCGCCTTGGTTTTCTGTACCGAGCTAATTTATACTGTAAAAGTCTTTTGCATGGGTACCAGTTCTGAGTTCTATTTCTAAAATACAATGCCAAAGACTTCTTATTATCAAAAGAAAAGTAGTTAATCCTATTACTATCATAGATGCAAGCACCCAATGATAAATACTATAGCATGATGGGGTCATCCATCGTGCTAAACAGAAGTGGCAAGTTATTAAATTACATATTGGGGTCCTTGGACATATCATTTACCTTACTGTAGGTTGGTCAAAATCCTCAAAGAAAATTTCTATTTCTATCTTGCCTACACCTACAGTCATGGCTGCCGAAAATATAATTTCTGTCACCGCAGCGTCTGGCAATATAGATACATAAGCAGGATTTTTTGTTACCTTTATATATTTTGCCACTATTGAATTCCGCGTGGGGTACATTTTACTATACATGTTACGCAATCGCGAATTACCTTCAAAGGTGGACCTACCTCTCTTTTCACGGGTAGGTTCAAACTCCCCCAACACTGTGGTGAAATTGTAGTAGTGCCTACCGCAAAATAATGATGTACTGCTGTGGCATTGTATTTACAATGACACCCCGGTCCTTCCGTTATATTTTGTGGGCAGGTAAAAGA
>JABASH010001974.1:0-22608 GCA_019776445.1 Tomocerus maximus | reverse complement strand
AGGCAAAATGAAATAGAAAAATCTCTTGTATACTTTATTATGTCAACCAGCTAATAGCTAATTTTCACCCTCAAGTATGAAATCGGAAATTCAACCGAAAGTTATCAATAAACAGAACAGAATGCAGTAGGATTAATATCTGGAAAGTTTCCAATGACCATACAATTTTGAATGATTGATTGGTCTAATCTTATTTTTTTTAACTATAATTTTATTCACTATGAGACATAATGAAGATTCGTTAATTGCAAAAATGCACACTTACAGATAGTGAGGCATCAGATGGATCAAGTGTATTTTTTCCAGATATATAATAGATTTTGCTAAATAGATTGGTCACAGTTACAGCACATGCTTAATTAACTATCAATTAAGCCAGGGCTTTGGATTAATAAAGATTGAGATGAAGTTTTTGTGGGTAGAAAATCGATACTAAAGAGGAGCTGTTCTGAGCGTCCATCAGTTAGAAGAAAGTGAGTAGAGACGAGAAGTTTCTGAACGCATCTGAAGGATATAGTTCTGTACCTGAGTATTTGTAGAATATTAACTTGGGCAAGAAAGACTGGATCTGCCTATATTTATTGTATCAGTAGGCACAGTGTAGCTATATAGGATATAAGAAGTACGTAAGAAGAGGAGAGAATAGGAATGCTGGATGGATGTGGAGGAGCATTTGGCTTGGAAGAGCTCTTCCGTGCAATCTCAACTGTTCTCTTCTGTTCGCAACTGTAATGAAAGAGATTCTGCGATTTATTGCGATCGTTTCCCAATCCAATTCGACCATTCTCTTCGAGATTCTCTATCCTTCTTGCCTGCTTCCTTTTCTCTCGTCTCTTTGAATCACTTGAGATTTCTTCTGTTCACTTCCAGCCAGACTATCCAATTGAATCGAAAGGAGCCATAGCGGAGGAACTAAGCCCTCAAGTTGAGTTAGTTGAGTACATGCTAGAATTGAGTGGAGTGGAAAACAGAAAAAGTCTCAAGACGAGGAAATTCTTATAAACAGTTTTCCCTCTTCACTTTTCTTTTCTATTGACAACTATGTAGTTTGGATTGGTTTTGGCTTTGCTAACTAAGTTACATACTATATCTACTATGTACACAATTTCAGAGCTCCAGATAGACTTTTTTCTGTCTAGTCTTTTTCCCTTTTTACAAATACAGATTCTTTATCTGCACTCCAATGGCTCGCTTGCTCACTCCACTCTATTCTCAACAGAGTTTACATTGCATTTTATTGGTTCATATTGCAAACAGATATATCTTCGAATGAGAATAAAGATAATCGTATATAATTGTATGTGGGTATCTGCGGAAAAGAGTCTTCTATAGCATTATAGCCGTCTTACTTAGATCCACAGAGCGTACGTACATTGTGATACATATTATACTTCTAAAGTAATTGCAGCTTAAATCTTATACTGACCCAAAGTCTTGTCTTGCGTAGATATAAAATCTTTACTTTTTAAAGATCTACAGTTGAACAGTGCTGGGTTTTCAGAATAGTTGTGCCTGCTTTCATCCGGTTCTGGTTCCATTCCCTTTGTAACGTAATGTATGTACATATTATATAAGAGATATCTTAGAGAGTGCTTACATAACCAGAACCTCGAAATACAGATATAGTATGTAAGTACTTAACTTTAAGTGAGATATTCCATGTTGTCAGTCAGCAGAACTTTCCCTCTCCTAAACTGTCTTCGTCCATAGGTATTCTTCCTTTCTACGTGACTCTGGCCCTTTTTAGTACTTCTTTCCACTTTTCTGCTCCCACTCGAATTTCCTTGAAAAATCAATGACCGTGCAGAAAAGTGTGGAAAAGTTTCAACTTTCTTTCTAGTTTCTACTACATTATTCTCTACTAGTCGGCAGTAGGCATGCAGGAGGGGGAATAGGTACCGATATCTCACTGGCGGACATTACCAGTGATGCTTCGGAATGGAGACAGAGAGTACATACCTATACGAGCCTACGAAAGCAGACAAACCAGAGCACAGAGAATCTAAATAGAAAAGCGTTTTGTTTTAATGCGTCTTGAAAACCATAAATGGCATTTATTCAGTGGGCTATTCGACAGCAATCACGATAAATTATATGCAAATACTGCACCCAACACATAATTCACATATCTAATTACATGGATTTTAATATTCAAATTTGCAAACAATTACTCTCAACTGGGCTGTCTGTGGCTGGATCTAAAACATTGTAATGTTACTATTTTTAACCCTGTCGATTAAAATCAATGGCATTGCCATTTTTGTACACGAAACAAAAGTGTTATGCTTTGTGCTACTGAAAGTGTACTGGCAAACAAATAAAAATTGAGAAATGCCCACTTAAATATTACTGTCTTTCTATTGCTAATTTATTTACTATTGATTTTTGGTTATGATCGGAAAGTAATACAGTTCAGGTTAAGTGATCTCACAGCAGTAACAACATCCCTATCTATCTAAGGAAACCAGAGACCATCATAATTCACAATATTACAGTTTGAAGTTAAACAAAGGGTACGTCAAGTTATCATTTGTAAGTATCTGTTTCATATGCCACACAATAGACTCGTATTGTTATTATCTTGTCGGCTTATGTTAAAAAGCTCCCAAAAGAAGACGCATGAACTGAAGGAGTTCTGTAAAATTAGTGGAAAGAATAGGCTTAGTGAATTCTATAAACATTTCATTATCATATAGTTTATATTCATATAGTATAAGGACAGTCAAGTATAGTTGTGATATCTACTCAGAGTGGGCTTAAAGCTTAAGTAGCAATAGAAATATGCTCACGGTAAGAAAAGAACCATAAAATCGTAAATACCACTCGTAAAATATTGTCCCAAAGGAAAACGTTAAAGTCATAAATAGTCAGGGTGATAGAAGGGACGGAAGAAGAGTGTGTAAACACGTATTCTAGTATGCCCGAGTTGTGTGTGTTCATTATAGAACAATGCACACTCCTGTATGTTCATGTAGTGTAAAGAGCTGTGTATTGTAAGGTATATCTGTTCATGTTAAAAGTATCGGTAGAGAAGTCTCGGTTCATCGAATCTCAAACGGCAGGTCATCTGTGAACCTCACTGACTCTTTTCTTTCTCACGGGATCAATACATAATAAATAAATACTCACACCTTTAAGTTTTGTTTCTCATCTGCATATTCCCTACCAAAATGTATATGTAGGACAAATAGTACGAGCAACTGCGACTACTATTACATAAAATCACTTGTACGTACTTACCTTAATATATTCAATTCTTCTTTGCATTTACTATCGATAGTTAAATAGAGAGTCAGAGTCATAATGGAAAAGATACAGACAACTAAAACGGCATCCTTTGAAATTAACAGTTTCCTCGTATGTGTCCTACTAAATGTACTAATAATAATGCATGTAGCTGGTTGTATGTACATAGAAAGAACCATGTCAAAAGAGAATGACTTCATTTACGTACCAATACATGGGTTATTGAATATTGGATTGTGTTACATAAGCAAAGAATCTATTATAGCTCTTCAAATCAAATGAAACGAAACCATAAATGCATAATAATTTTTCCAACTCACTCTCCTCATATAAGATCTGCATACTAAAATGAAACTAAAACATAAACTAATACTACCCAGACAGACTGTGACTAGTGCAGGAACGTGAACATAAAGTGAGTAAATCAAACCAATGAAACCACAGATGTGTATTTAAAACGAATTTATTGCCCTTGTACACACAGCATAAAACACCACAGTTCCACTTCCACTAACTAACCATTCTTTTATTGTGTTTGTCGTTCTTCTGTCGGAATTCCCTTGCAAATCAATTTAAATGACTATTAAATCAAAGGCATCCCTATATCTTTCATCTATGTACTGGTATCACTTCACGTTTAAACACTTTATATCAGCATCTGATAGTTATCTGCCTCGACTATATATATATCCTTTCGTCGTCATATGCCTCTTCAATAAAGGAGCAAGCAAAACCGAACCAAATTAATCTTGTTCTATTTATGACTCCGTACGAAGGTACTTATTGCCTTATGAAATGTCCTGATTTGCATGCTCTGTTTAATACAGTACCATCTGTATTTGCATTTTTGGTGCATCTTAATCCTTTTACATGCATTTGCATTTGACTCTTAGTGTATCGAGTGTCGATAGTTTTTCTCTGTCAGTCTTAAAAAAGTACCATGTTTCGTATGTGAACTATTTTTATGAATAAGTATCATACCCTTGAAGGATCATTTTATGCAAATGAACATACATGCATGTAAATTCTTCTAGATTTTTATTTATATTTTGTATTCACTCATCTCAAGTTTCCAAAATTCCATAGACATGTCACAAGTAGTTAATCTTGCAAATGAAAAGTTACCCAGATAAAGTAAAATATGTTCCTTTCGTGTATAATTCGTATATTCCTTTGGTAGATATTTTTATAGTAGGTAGTATATTCCACATCTTTATACTATAATATTATGTAGATTATTATGCGCTGACTTTTGAGTAATATTTTACTGTCCTTTTGGTTCCTTTTGAGATCCAGTAGAAATTGAAATCCAGCTGCTCTCAATTTTTAAGTTCAATGCAATGGTATGTTATGTGTCCTTAGTGCTAAACTGAGATAATAAATTATTACATAGTAACACGACCACATAGCCCCACATAGCGTGCGTATTAACAAGAGTATCCTCAAACAAGAAAAATTCCGAGAGCAAACCGGGTCAGTGAAACTTAATGAGAAGGAAGATCCGTTGCCCTACGTGAGTACACAGTACATTCAAATATCTACATAAACATGATACAGAAACGCATTTCTTTACTTTGTTTTGGAGAAGTGGTAGAAACGAGTAATTCAATCCTCATTTTTCATGGATATCTTTTAGGGAAAACATGAAAGGATCTCCTCCTCTGTCTACAATGTAGTTCATATTCAGTCTTGAGTAAATCGTACGCTTCGTGGCATCTTCCACTATCACATCACAAAAGGTTCAACTCAAACATGAAGCTACACAGACGGAAATAAGAAACTATTGTGAGCAATAGAAACTAAAGTCATGCTCAAACGACCAGCTTCATTTCAGCTGCATTGTGTGTAAATGTAATTGACACAAGACAATTTATCTGTTTCAAAAGTGTTGAATTCCAAATCTACCCAATAGCACTTCCCAAAACTTGATTTCATTAGACAATAGCTAGCATAAGTATTATTATTTGTAACTAGTGCAGGTGCTCTGGTTAAAACACTTGACTAAAATCAAAATTGACATTCTATACCCATGATAACAAAATAGGAAGAATATTGGGTAATAATATTGGTAAATGGTTGGATTAGGATGATAAAAGGATTAGAATGATAACTGGATTGGAATGGTATAGAATGGCCATAGGATATCGATGGGGCTAATGTTCCTTCAGTAATAAAATGAACGTGTGGGAAAGCGTTAGGGAAGATGAAGGGGGAAGAGAGAAATGATGTGAGCAAGATGAGATGAGAGAAATGTACCGACAACAAAGAAAAGGATAACAGGAAACACATTACGCCCATCTCGATAAATGAAATAGAATCCAATGAAAAGCGTATAAAGTTATAGGATCATGCAGTCTAGGAACGTAGGACATACAGATGTGTATATATTTTGTGAACTGTCGAAGGTAAAGTCAAATGGTAAGGCAAAGCCAATAAAGCAGTGAACGGTTATTTCACGGGGGAGGGAGTGAGGAAAGGAAAAACAGTGAGTACAAGTACATTTATAGAATTGTAAGAAATCCTCATGCGAAAGCACTTTACGCTAATACTTGACTCTCTAGTGGTATAGCAGAAGAGTGGGGACTTAAAGTACATGGGTATCTTATACGAGATGTAAGCAGCTTGCCTGACATCACATTACATTAAAGCAAACGATAAGTCAGTGAGTCGAAGGAAAGGGATGAGATGAGAATTGAGATGAGAGTCATATAATATCTGATGGCATAAGCACGACATGGCACAGCATAATATCACAACTCGAGCACTGCTTACAAATACCCTCTGTGTGTTTGGATCTAGTGCACTCTTTAACTCAGCCGTCCATTGCAAAGCCAAGTGTACCGCATAGACAGCTCAGCTATAGCAATGCATATTATATCTTTATCGTACATATTATACTACAATCAGCTCAACCCCATAACATAATGTAATTCAACAAGAACAACATCATGAAGGCAATCTGTTCAAGTACATGTGTAAACGTAGGCAATATGGGCAGAGTGGGAATAATGGGAAAATGCGTCCGGATCAAACTTCTCTCACTCCATGGCTCGACTTGATGAAATAAATTCCCATGTAATGTCATCTTACATACTTTTGCTATCTCTGCGACACTTCTTCGTGGATATCACTTATCGTGGTCCAACGTATCCTTTAGTTTTTATTTTTTGTGTCGATGTGTATCTATCATTTGAAATCATAACTTAAAATCGCCGAAAATGAAAATGTAAATATCTGCTTAACATACGATGATGAAAATTAGTATGTTAGTAAAATATAGTTACGACTTACGACGTGACAGCGTAAATATCATCTTTTCTATTTGTTACCTTAGTAAACTCGTTATAGTACGTGCAGGACAGAATGTTATAGAAGTTATTAGTAGTATAGATATAGATACGTAAATGCGATGTTATTTTTGATAGTAAAAATGAAATTCTGACTTGGATGCTTTTAGTCAAGATGAGGACAGAACATTTGGAAGGCATGCTTGGGGAGAGAATTGTATGAGGAAGGGAAGGAGGAAGAACACAGAGAAGTTTTAATAAGGCATAAGAGAGAGGTAAACGCTTGGATTAACTTGATTTTCTGCTAAATTGGCTCTCACCATAAAAACCACAAGAGCAATTTGAGACGAAGGGACGAATTTCCATTGTTTTTTATGAGCCATTTGCCTCTTCACCTATCGATTTTCCAGCCTCATTCCTGCCTTCCTTTCCCCGTGGCTCTTCTCTTTCGGTTTTCCTGTTTTGTACATCTTATCTGTACTTTCGAATGATATTCCTGCAATGTACGATATTCAGTTCTTTCTTATCTATGGATCATCCAATCGTTGATTTCCAAATAAAATTCGGCCTCAAAAATTAGTGCTCAAATGATATTCTGTTATCTGCAATGTACAATATCAGATCTTACTTAACGATGACATTATTTTGCAAGACCTTTGCTATTAGCCATCTATGCAATGTAATCATGGAAAGAAATTCAATCGCTGATTTGCAAATAAAATTCGGCGTTTCAAATCATTATTTCAAAAATTATTGCCCAAATCAGTTCAGTCTGGCAGAGCTAGGAGAATGTTTTGTAGTTATAGACTCCGGAAAATGAAGAAGAGCAGGAAGACAGTCATTGGGCTCGAGCATTCAGAGAAGGGAGGGATGCGCCCGGAGGACAAAAACAGATAGGAAAAAGAGATAGCTCTGAAAGTAAATGGAATGGAAAAGGATGTCTTTTGGGGTTGGCGCAGCCCAACTTTTAGTCAAAGCCCTGCCCAGTGAGCGCATCCTCAAAATCTTCTTCCCTCACTCCTACAATAACACTGAACAGACAAATTCAACAGAGAGAACAAAGTTATCGACCATTTTTGCTGAGGGTAACTTAACCTAAACTCTTGCTAATAAAAATGGGAAATATAATCGGTGAATTGTATTACTTTAAAAATAAACAATTTGTCAAGTATGGAGAATACAATTAATATGCTAGAATAAGAATGAAGTATGTACTACGCAGAAAGCATAGGGCATGATGACAAAATAAGGAGGCTTGCGTGTATTTAAATGAGTTATGCATGAGTAAAAATAGAACAATTCGTCCGTAGCACTTAACAAGTGCAGATTGAGAGTTTTTGTTGCGAGAACTGCATAGTCAGAGTTAGGAATGAGTTTGGCATGATATAATGCTGGTAGTGTGATAAGATCACAGTTATGTGACTGGATTTGATTTTATGGGAAAGAGCAAAGCATTTAGATATAAATATGGTGGTATTGCTTGCTGTCTGTATGTGCAGGCATCAAAAGGAAAAGCAATCCCCTAGTATGGATTGTCCAGTTGAGACAAAATGAGCCAGAATGAGAACGACAAACGGATATCGTTTGAGCTCTTAAATTGTTGGCCAGGTTTTGTTATGCAAGTAGCAGTATGATATGAGTTATGATTGATTAATTGTACTTAAGAGCCGAGTCAGTAGCCTCTATTTAGTTCGAGTCTCATTATTGTGAATGTGATTCTGCAGGAAAGTAACTAATTTTCTAAGGACAAGACAGCTAGTCAAATGTGCTATGTGCATGCAAGACATGAGCATATAAATCCATTCGGATTTACATATATTTACATATAAATATAATTTAGCATAACGGAGAAAGGTCATAAAGGTGAGTTGTGTATATATGTACAGTAGGTAGATCCTGGAGCAATACGAGAGAACAATCAACAATAAGGCTATGTATGTATGTATGTTAATAGCAGACTGTGATGGTTGGTGAGTGAGCTCATGCAGCTCCGACTCAAGGATATTCCAAATGTGTCCGTGAGGGAGAGCAGTTCAAAAGAAAGCAATTAACATTACGTTGTGGTTTGGCTCTGAATTGTAAATTGTGATTAAGCGGATGATAAGAGCGAGAGATAAGATGACACGTAAGGTAACATAGCTGTGATTTGCATGTTGTGCAATAAAGTAAGCCCAGTCGGAATTGAACTACGTAGGTAAGCATGTGAAAAGCTGTTCAGACACTCAGTTTTCCTTTGCATGATAGGATAGAATAGTTAAAGTAAGGCAAGGACAGCTAACCAGTAATTTGTGCGGAGAGAGTACAGGACAGGACAACTCCCGGATTCTATATGCTCCGACTCCCTTATCATGTCGTGCATAACATTTCATTTCTCTATCAACCTCGGAGTCAAAGGCAGAATAGAAGTTGTTTGGAAAACCGGATCAACCTCTTTGACTCGCATACATCATTAAAAACTATTATTATCATTATTTATTATTGCTATGTGCGCAGAACAGTAATAACTTCACAGATAGTTCTTACTTTGAAATATTAAGATACATGAATGCTATTGTGTGTAAGATACTTTCTCCACATGTGCTCAAAATTATATATTTCCTTCTTATGTACAGCCCACGGAGTGAGTGGGTATGCCAGGCAATTGTTTCGTCTAAGCTATAGCTGGAATCGAACGAATGACATGATAGAAAGAAAGTTATAATATATGACTTACGTTTCTGTAGATCATATTTAGTTGTGTGGAAGAAGCAGTGCGGGGAAATATTATTATCCGTGGCTACCTATCTGCGTAAAAGTAAGAGAAGGAGCAGAGATAATCGATGAAAGTAATTTCCTGCACTCGAGCCTTCCACAAAGAAAACCTATGTATTTTCTGCACGACGAAAGCAGCTTTTTCTCCCATGCCTCCTTCCAGCTCTATTTACAGACGATATATCATAAATGGATACGGATCACAGACAGAGACAAGTAGATAGTAAACTAAAAGTATTACAGAATACGGCATGGGAAGCGATTTCCTATCCTCAACTATTCACCAGTGACATGAACATACATATTTCTTCATTACGACTTTCTTTATATTACACTTGTCCACGTTATGATTATGACATGCTAGTTCCATATAGAGGTGCTCTGTTAGTTTCTACTTAGTGCAATCACCTCACAACAATCCAACTTGGAGAGAGGAGAACAGACTTCTATCTATGACAGAGACACACGCAAACATTGATTTTGTCTCACCCTGCAATCTGTTATGACACTGCTCCTGCTTTGACCCGACTTGGCTTCTCCAATTACAACAAGGGCTTCTTGTCACAATCAGCATCTCCACCTAACTTAACTACTCACTAATCTATAATGATATCTCCCTTACCTATATACTCTCCTATTTTTACCTCTCTTGCCATAACACACACAACTGATTGATGATGCTGCTCACAGCAGAACAAAGATAACAGATTTCATCAGTCAGACAACCTTAACTCAGGTAGATTGCTAACCTCACGTTTTCATGTTAAAGGTTTTGTAACCACTCCTGTTTTGCCTATGTTGTTACTTATGAATCATAGTCACAGACACAGAGTTGTAGTAGATATGCAAGATAATTTGACCTACCTATTACAACAAATAATTGCCTGAAAGTCTAATTTAATAAATTCATACTTACCGAAGTTTAATCAATCAATCCATCTATTTAAACAATAGCCATCTTTGGGAATATGGAAAATGGTAAGTTCCCCAATACAACATTAACAAAATAAATCAGTGCGAACGAAGAACGAACAGTATAAACTATAATCTACTTTACAGTTTGGTGTGCAGTTTTTCTGGATTACCAGATATTCGATCATGAATCCAGTCTGGAAATATTATTCGATAATAATTATAATCTTGCCCCTCAATTTTGCAGGTTGCTCGAGCGTCTTGTTTTGAGAAGAAAGTGTAATTGCTTGCTACAATGTCCATTATCAAACATGTGTAAATTGGTATTGAGTTATTCAATTTCTGTTACGGTAAATTATGATAAAACTGCTTGTCGTATCATGTTCAGTATTCTATAGTACATATAAATATAATATCATGGCTTTTACCTTTACGTTAAGATAGATTAAAGTTTGACCTGTATATCAACACAAAAGCTCACTTGGTTGTAAAATTCTTTTATAATCTGAGATGTTGATGAATAAAGTATTATTATCATTATTATTTGTAATTTCTACAATATTCAACCTAATTACTTGTACCTGCATTCTCTCTCCTACTTAAGAATTATATAGTAACAGATCTAAACATTCAGTTTCTGCAATCCATTCAAGCAGTAGCTGACACTTAAGTAACAATCTCTTGTTAGTAGTAATAGGTTAGTTGTTTTTGTGTCCTTTTTGGAATTCGGTCAGGTCACATTTTCAGTGCACATCCTTACTAGCTAGCTGGAGTTATACATTTAGATTCATTTATGCACACACCCTCTAATAGTATACCACAATTCCAACAATACACCTATTATTGCAATGCATATCCGCTACCGGTCGAACTAAAATTCATCACTCATTGTATCGTTCGTTACTTAGGTCATTACTACTGGTTCATTTCACAATTTGGTCATAAATTTTCAGTTCACTATTCGGGGAACAGAATCAAAGTGAAAAAATCTACACCTACACAATAAGTTCACCAATATGCTAATGAAGTAACATTCATTTTGTCAACAGCATATTTTCTTTAAATCCAGTATTAAGTAGACACAGGTTGCAAAAAGGGTTTAAAGCTGCTGATTGTTTTGTAGCGTAAACTTTCGCATTACTTCATGAGTATGAATGAGTTGATGACGTTTTTCCATGGTACAACTAATTGAGAACGGTGCACATGCAAAAGGTAGCTGGCTTATCTTAAAATATTGTATGTTGCGATATAAAGAAGTAGCTAGAAGATAAACGAGATAATTAATACCATAATGGATGACTATTGCTTTCTCACAAAATATGGGTTATGTACGTAGAGTGTGTGCTTTACATACAAATAGAGTCAAAGCGAAAATCACATTTATGATTTCTTACCGGAGACATACGCCCAAAGCATAGCATAGCTAATAGCATTTGGCCATATTTTATATTGCAAATATTTAGCAGTAATATTACGCATAATACCAGAATAACGTGTTGTTAATAATGATTGTGGTATATAAATGTGCTTTGTGTTGTGATCCAGTTCAGGTCATTTACTCATTCTGAAACCACAACAGAGCTAGGGGAAGATAGAAAGGAGTAAAAGTAGTGGCCGCACAAATTGGAGAAATGGCCTAGGAAAATAAATACCTTAGCATTAGGAAAGTACGAAAAGGAAAGTCCGGTTTTGCGAGTGAAAGTTAAAGTGAAAAGAATTAAATGTACTACATGAGTGTTTCTACTTGATAGTCATTGCGCAGCGACATTGTCCGTTGCATGTGCTTATAACGTATTTATTAAGCACCTATAAATCTTGAGCCATTACTAGCTTTTTGCACTGTGGACAGAAGTCACTACAGCAGAGTTAATACTGTCCGAGTATGATGGATAGAAAAGGTCAAGCAAGGAAGGAATTAAATAGAATACCTAAATGTAACATAGTTACACTAGTTAGTTAGTGCAAATGTAAACCCGAGGGGATACTTAAGTAGATAATAGTTGTTGTATTTACTCGTGAGAATATACAGCACAAGACAAAGAGGTAGGCCACAGGAAAAGTGGCCTGGAATAGAATTACTATATAGGGAGTGTGTGCACTAGTAATAGGATTGATATTATATGCATGGGTGAATATTAGATGGGAATTGGTTTAGATGTGGCCTGGGCTGCCCTGACGGGAGATAAAGGCGAGGGTTTAATGAAGGAACTAATATGATTTATAGGGCAGCACTTGATGAGAAGATGCCGTGATTGTGTACATAATAAAAGCCGAGGCGAGGCAGGGCAGGCGATAAAAATTCGGTCACGCAGACTACTCTTGGCATATCCCTCGTGTGTATTATGTGTCTACTTCATGACATGACTTAACTCGGCTCAAAACGAATATCCGACTATCTCACAGTTGAATATTCGAATATCCGACTCACTGCGCTGAACAACACTCGGAATTATCCCTGGAATCGTAGAATGAAAAGGAAGGAGGTTTATTTAGGTCCCTGCATGAGTAGTAAGTGGATATATATGTGAAAGCAGACAGAGAATAGAGAAATGTATAGAAGCCAGTGCTTCTTGCACAATAAGTAGGTGAATTCTTGCCATAAAATCTTAACAGAAAATTTTCATGGCTCCATCATTTGGTTTAAGGCATAAGGAACGCAAACGGGTTTCTTGTCTTCGCATTAATTCGGAATTCTTATTAGCTTCCATTATTTTATGGCAGCGGACTAATGCTGCTCTCTAAGTACATTCATAGTGAGATAAGGGGAAGAATCAAGTGGACCCGAGTTGAGTGACATGGCCCAGAATGTCATATTATAAAAAGCACAAATATAAAACATGACTCTGTGTAATAACAAAGTTATGGATCACCCTGTTATGTTCTCTCTGTCTATTCTGCACATTCTCAACCCATTTAATAGCTCCTTACTTTTCCCATTCCCTGCAGCCAGCTTCAGAAAAATGAAACAACCAGTTTTTCTTATATCCTATATATATTAGAATAATAGTCGAGATAGAATGGAACAGGAAAGGATACACAAGCCAGTTAAGGACTTGAGCAGATTTATCTTCTGGATAAGAAAGGTGACACGCGAAAATTTGGCCCAGCTCAGCTCTTTTCATTCCAACTCTGTTGTAGTGTGCGATTGAGTCTGTAGGTGATCAATAGAGCTTCTCATTCTCTTGTCTGACCTGCCATGGTTTCCTTATGACCAGAGCAACTTAGTAAGGTATAATAATGTTACACCAAGGGATATAATAGTCGGAGTGTGCTATGAGTATAAATGGTCGAGCCCCCACGCCAAGACTCTCGTCTGGATGACTTTTACACATGCAATGGCCCCATTTGCCCATGACG
Source organism: Tomocerus maximus (assembly GCA_019776445.1). NCBI lineage: Eukaryota > Metazoa > Arthropoda > Collembola > Entomobryomorpha > Tomoceridae > Tomocerus > Tomocerus maximus. The sequence goes on along the minus strand of JABASH010001974.1, from coordinate 9,055 downwards.
ATTATGACAAATGCCCATCGCTTCTTATCAACCGTCTAGGGCTTCCGGTCTCATCGAAAGTTCCTCGTTTTTCCTTTATGCTGCTCCCAGTCGCAAAACTGAGAATGAGTCAAGCCAAGTAGCCAAGTGATGTGGACGCGATTGGCATTGTTGTTACGTTATTATATACATTTATATACATGTACATACTTTGGGTTCCGCATTTCCCCGAAATCCGACTGCGGACACTTCTTCGGAATAGTCTACGGAGAAATTCGTCAGATATTTTCTAGCTCCTGGCACTCTTAAAATTTAAGTAGGAATTTTTATGAGCTATTGGAAATGAGAGAAGCCAACCTCTTCAATTTTGTTGGGCTATCAATCAATAGGCTATTTTATTGATATGTACCCAGTACTAGTAAATCTTTGAAAGGATAGTTAAGTAATCACAGCAGCAAAGAAAATACTATAGGAAATTATATAAATCAACTGGACATGGAACATTCTCAAAGAAATATTTCTGGAAATTGTCTATCGTTTTATTATTTAGTAGTAGCTATTGCTTAGACAGACAAGTCATTCATGTTATCATGCAGAGGCAAAAAATAATTGTGCAATTTTCGGGCAATAAGGGTCGAAAGAGCGGAAATCATTGGAGGATTATTTATTACAGAGAATGGAGAAAGTGGCCTATTTTCCCTACAACTGACAGTAGGTAGACACGGAGGCTATAAATAGTAAACAGCCGGACTAGTGCCAAATGATAGGTATACTACAATGGAAAGAAAAATAATAAGCGAAATTCTGATTAAAGAGCAGGTAGTTGTTTTGGTGCATGTCTTGTGGCATGAAGAGTGGGCGAGACTTTCCATCATCAGTCTTCCTTTAGTCTTCGGAAGGTGGCCAACTTGAATGGAATCCAGCCCAATGGCAATCCAGTCGTATTTATATAGGGATACAACCGAATAGTCTTGAGTGCACTAAGAATTGAGATAATCTACTATGTAGTTAAATCCACGAATAATTGTATTCTGTTTTCCATTACGGGAAATATAATATCAATCCATCCACCATTATTAAAGTTTCATTGGGGAAAAGGAAGAGAAAGCTTCGTGCCATTCTCATACTTTCTACCTTACTTCCACACACAATCATAAACACAGAGTGTGCAAAATAACAACGCAAAATGTTTTCACAGTGTCCTTATGTCCGCCGTACCTCTATTATGGCTTGGCTATGCATTAGAAATTAGAATTCCCACTCTGCTACAAACACTTATGCTATGTGCATATGGAGAATACATAGAATGCAGGTGTACCATCAGCAGGTATGTTAAAGTCGAAAGCATGTCATGTTATGTCACGCCAACAATATGTATATGTTGAAGAACACTATTTCCAGGTCATTTAAGACCACAATGTCATAATGCAAATATAACGCTGCAGAATGCAAACCACCCTGCCATAACATCCGACACTCACACCTTTATGATCATATGGCACTTTTCCATATGCACGTTTATGACAGAATAGATATGATATGGGAGAAACCGGGCTCGAGACCATTTCAGCTCTGCAGTTAAATCAAAGCAAGTCAGTTAAAGTAGGCTAACGCCAATCTCATGCTGAGTTACAGGGAAGACTATAGCCATACACACACATACGCCCATTTAACCAAATCTAGTCCTCAGTTATATGTAGATGTACAAAACGATAGTTTTATTGCTCTTTATAAACGTACTTATGTACAGGGTGACATTTTCAAGAAAGGCTTTCACCCACTTTCACCCAGTTCACCATTTTTTGTTTTCAAGTCATATTTCTACTATTTCTATAGTAAACATTTTATCCACTTTTTCATGCCTTGAAACGGTATAGAAAATATATTTTCGCCCATAGCGCATAAATTTTTCTGCTTAAAATAATAAAAATTTATTTTTATGGCTGAAAAAACGTTTTCTATGATAGCATCCAAACTTTCAACATTTAATTTTTGCCAATCTTCTCAACAGGAATATTTCATACGAGCATGCACATTTTCTACAGTTGACACAGTACTTTCACTTTCCGTATTCTATTTCCTTATAAAACTTTCGCCATGCTTTCACCAACACTTTCACCAGAACTGTAATCAACGGAAAGAAAGTTTGGTGTGGTGAAAGTTGGGAAAATTTTATAATGGAGTTAGAAAAAGTGCTATGTCAACTTCCTTTTGGATCGTACTGTAGATGTGAAAGAGGGAATTGAATTAAGGTGAAAGTGCTGCGGGTATATTTATAGATTACCCTGTAATCATTAAACAGAGCAACTTAAGGAAACAAGGTGGATGTGTGACTACTTAAGCTATAGTTTCTCGGCTTCATACCTTTATTTATGTTCCAAAAAATATTATGGAGTAGCGATGTGTATGTATGGATTGTACATTTGTGTGTTATGTTATGTTACGCTATGCTGCAGTATCTTAGTACGTTGGGTGACTGTTGACTTATGTATGTGTTCTTTATAAGTATGTTAGTAGCTTTGGTTTATCTTTATTGCAAAAATGATTCAAATGTTTAAGAAAAGAGTCGAGTCAAGAGACTATTAAGAGGAAAGAGCAGAGTCGAGTCCAGATTGCAGATTGGACGAAGTGGAATGGAGCTCCCCGCAATGAAAGTCGACTGGAATATGTGATTTCATATCGTCCTATCTCTATATTTATCTCTGGTTTACTGCTTTTCAGGTGGTTGCTTAGCTCGGGCTACTTGGCAGTGTATCAACTCAAGTCTCCGCACTGAATTGGACAACGCAGGAGAACAGAACATGCAATGCTTGAAGGATTTATATTTACCAGTTTTCCCTCCAGTAATTTCTCTTGATTGTACATCTAGCTACTTCTCTTCTCTACCTTTGGACATTCTATGCACAATGAAATATGAATGTATGTTAGGTATTTGTATCGTAATGCACTGCAATCATATTGGGACATGTTGAAGAAATGTGTACACGAAAATGGACTGCTCCCGTTTTAGTGGAACTATGCAAATAAAGTACTTCATTTCAACTGAGCTATCTACTTGTGTCACGAAACTATGTGCTTAGACATAAAGAAGAATGACTCAAGTACTTTTCTCCTAGATGCTCTTTACGTCTCTCCCATGTCTTTGCAATCAAGAATCATTTACGACTCTAAAGTAACTGCTCCCGATGTTTTGCTCAACCTCCATTATCTGCCTCTTTAATTTGCTACTCGCCCTCAATTACAATTACGCCTGTATTTATATCGTCATGAAACGACTTTTCCATCTACATACAGCGTAATATACAGAATATACTAACCTATATGGTTTTGTTTCATGCACATACGTTATAACGTCTATAACACAAATACACTATAAAAATGATAAAAATGTACCTTCAGACATTATGGACCTCTGTTTAATATGGACAATATACAACTAAGCAGATTTAGTAGTCTTGAAGGCAAAATTTACATTCTGGAGAATGAGCTAAGATAAGGCTCGGGTTTTGTATCCGACATAAAAGATAAGACACGACGGAAACGAGCATTCTATATACCACTAATATACTACGTACTCTACGTACATATTACTGCATATGACCATGATATTAATGCAATAAAAATACCATTTAAAATGCTACTCGGACTACTTCATGAGAATTGTTGATCACAGATGGAAGAACAGATATTATTTACCCTTCTGATTATTTTTTAAATTGCTACGTAAAAAATCTTCCATTGAGTTACAATACGAATAGTGCGATGCTTGCGAGCTCTATAGACTTTCATTCTTACTTTCCCGAGAAATATCTCACACATACTCTTTCAATGTGGTCCGACTATGGCTTACTATTCATCTACAATGTATATATGTATAAATATTTTGTATTTCAAATATTAATTCTACGCACGCTAACATGCACATACTAAACCGGACAGCAGAACAGATCGCAAATTGCAATTCAAGTGCTGATATTCTGGACATTCTTAAAATAATTTCTTTTTCTGTTAGATCTATAATCATCGTAACCCTAATTATTGATAACCAGACAAACAATTTGTGTAAAAAATTGTGCAGATTTATGATTCATATATGCGTTCTATATGAAATCATATGCTACTTTCTATTTGTTATGAGTATTATATAATTATGTAATACTCATTCCATAATTATATGAAAATAAAATATGGAAGGGGGTGGTAAGTTTGTTTGAAATGTTTATTATTTCATTTAGTAGTAATTATGTAGTTCAACATTACACTGTATATGATTAATAACACCATACAACATTACTCTACTGACTGGACATTCATACAACATTAGTAACAAAATCTCTCGCACAATAACTACATTTGTGAGAGGCTACAGACAGACAATAATATAAAGCGTAGTATTCATAAATCGTTGATTCAGCTCGCAAATAATATAGGTTGGCTAACACGCTAATACACACTAATTGTCGATGCTATGCTACTAATTGCACTTGTATATCATTAATAAATACATTTGCTTAGCTACATACACATGTATTAATCAAAGAAACATTTAGATCTATATACTTTTGTCTCACGTCAAACACACGCCTTAATATTACACTAAATTAGGTAAAGGGATACATATTTTAACCAGTAAGGGCTCACTTGTTGGCTTATAATCTAATGGAGGGTTATGAATAAGTGTTATCAACTTTACATTATTTATTATACCATTAGATATGGCTAACACAACTATCTCATATGGCTCATTGTAAAAATGAGTTGTAAAAGCATAATTATGTGTTACTAAGTAGTATAGGTATAAGTAAGCCACATATGGCGATTAATAGTAGATTTATTACATAATACAAATCTCCTGTGTAATATCCGTGTTACATACACACTAATAAGCTACTGTTATATAGGACGCTGACAAATGCCTTTTAGGTTCCTCCTTCCGTTACTTACAATTAAGTGGTAAGTCTTAGATTTAGTCTTTAATCTTAACATTACAATTTACTATTTAAGCTACACCAACCATTTCTTCATACTTTTTGGGTTTTTTGCCCTATACCTTAAATATTTTGCACAAATATTGGCCATGGAACAGATTACATACCTAATTGGGTTTTTGGACACGTAGCTTTACTTAATACAATATCTTACCTCATCATTTTATCGCTGTTTGGAACACAGACTTTTTGACTTTATATATTTTGCTACTTAGCATTTAGCTGTAACATTTTAAAAATTTAGCTAGTACTTTTCATCAGTACTTTTAGTAATGACAGCTACCAAATATAGTTGCAAATTGTGAACATAAACTTATATAGTATTGTATACAGCTGCTTAGAAGGCAATATCTACTTTAAATGAATATCCAATCATTGAGGATACTTATAAAGTTAATTTAGTTGCTACATTTCACTGTTAGTTTTATCTACTAAAGGCAATTTTAGTTTGAACAAATTTAGGGTACACCCTGAGTTTGTCTCGAGTTTTTATATCTGACACTTTCTTATTGTTTTTACTAGTTACCATAAGACACTTCCGATTAGCAATATTTAAGTAAAAATTCTGGAAAATCTTCATAGCACAAAATCTCAATATGTTTTTAAATGTACTTCTTTACATTTCTGGTTATTATACGTAGTAAAGTTACTTTGACACATACAAAACATTATTAAGAACTTTTTAAAGGATTTGTAGTCTATTGTGATTTGTAGTCTACATTATAAGGCAGTTGTATGTATTACGATCCATTTGTTTACGTGAAGGAAAGGATGTGGCAGCACAATGAATGTACTGACTTTTAAGCGAGGTTTACAAAACTGGCTAGTTATTGTAGTTGTAAATTACAAAACAATATTAATTTCCATTCGGTGGAAGTTTTCGTTAAGTACTTCGAGTAAACATCAATTTTTCTTATTTTCCTGCATACATTGGGTTTTTGAAAGTTGATGTTGCTTGTTTGTAAATTGGATTTTCTCCCTGTAATCCAAGAAGTTGAGATTGAAGTTTTTCCCAAAAATCAGTGTATACTCAACATAAAATAATATAAAGTAATTTAAAATCATCTTACTGTATCCCATTTGGCACTCATTCTTTCCTTCTCGAATCTAGCGTACTCGGCTCGATCATGAATGTGAGTAAGCAATTTCCACAGAAATAAGAACAATAGACCAACAATCACGATAGCGCCAACCACTCCGAAAATAATCCAAAATATTGGAGGTTCAGGTGGACAATCTTTCGTACGCTGAGCCCTGATTTGAAGTTGCCCAATTTTGTCATAACCGTAAACGAAATAGAAGCGACATCCGTCACTGTCATCAGTGAATGCACAATATTTTTCATCGTTTTCTTCTTCGCCTGGGATAAAAACAAGGATTTATTAGAATGTAAAATATATTAAGACATAAATTTGTCGATTATTGGGCTTCTTACTGTTTGCCACATCCACAATTTCAGGATGTGGATATCGTTGACATTCTTCTTCACAGTATTCTTTACTGTCATATCTTCCTGATTCATGAACACGACATTGAACACAGTCCTTTAGTTCTTCACATCTTCCAGGACATGTCTGTCAAATAATTTTTGATTTTAAAGAATAAAATTGGTGAGTTATTTTAGCCAGAGCTTTGAATAAAAAATCTTACGGGGCATTTTTCACAAAATCTTCCAGAGTATCGTGCTGAACTGGTATCGCAATTACATTTTCCACATTCACATGAACCGTGTTTGTTACAGATATCTGATCGTCCGGGTTCAATACAACTTTCCTTTAAAGTGAAAATATATATTTATACATACAAAGTACTACGAAGATATATCGATCTTAACAAAGAAGAAATGAGAATTCATTTCTTACTGTGTTGGTTGAACATTGACAAGCATCTCCAGACCATCCAGGACTACATATGCATGTTCCACAATCACACCGGCCGTGATCTCCAGAACATAATTCTCCACCCTCTCGCTCACAACTGAAGTTATCGCACTCACAATACGTGCCCTCAATTTTCTGAAATCAAATAAAGAGAATATAAATTACTGATGTACAATGTACAGTTTTTAAAATATGTAGGATAATATACTTCGTTCGAATCATCTCTAGCCTGGCAGTCACACTGCCCGCAAACACAAGTTCCTCGATTGCTGCAAATGACATCTGTGGAATTGTCCATTCTGCAACCTCTGTCGTCGTCAATTCGAGAAGCTCCTCTTGCATCACATTCGCATCTTCTTCCAAAATGAGCTTCGTCGCACTCGCAAACTCCACATTTTGCTGTTCCAAAACCAGAGCACATACTCGAACCAAATTCAAATCCCTGAATAAAGAAGAAAGCGCAATGAAATGACTTTCAACACAAATACATTTCTTTAAACAGAAAGCATATATCTTTACTGGATTTCCAGGTATTTCACAAGGGCACTCGCAGAGCATTTCCAAGTCCACGGTAAGACTTTCGTTGATTCCGACCCGATAAATTTGAAATCTTTGCTGCCAATCTTTAGGATTCTTAGGACATTCCGTAACTTCAATCTTGACTTTGAAACTGTATGACAACAAAATACAATTGAATTGTGCTACTTATTTAACTATATTCTTAAAAGAAATGATATGTGAAACACTTACTCAACAACAGATCCTACGCGAAGACCACCACATTTGTTATTTTCAATGTAAGTGGGTGAGTCAATACATTTTGTGAAATAAGACACTTTTATGTTTCCCAATGCCGTATCCCTCAGTTCTACAGACGATGTAATTTTCTAAAACATTTAGAATTGCGAAATATTATAATACATGCGCATAAATACACATATTATGTATCTGAACTATACAAAACGAATTTTTGTTGCAATCAGACCTGATACTCTTCTTTGACTAACTCCACAACATTGGAAGAATTTGCTGCCAGGACTCCGCATGTTGCTCCTTCAATATTGTCACTGAGTCGTTTGTAAATGTCAATTTGTTCAGCTGTCACAGCAAAGATCATGTTGATGGACTTTTCCTTAACTTTAGAATTTATTTGAGCTACAGACGGGTAATCTTGCAGAGTGGAATGAGTATATTCTCCTTTTGAGTCCATATGGCATTTACCATCATTTGGTTTCACAATTCCTCCCAACTATAAAATAAATAAAGAATTCCGTAATATTTAGTATCCTACATAATCTTAGCACATCATGCAAACCACATCTTTATTAAGTATTGAAGAAGTAACTTGATTATAAGCGATCGTACCTTTCCATCTCCAGCATAATGAAAAGATGCATCAGTAGAAAAAACAAGAAGTCTCCGGGCTTGTTGACGCCAACCTACGGAATGCGTTTAGATCATTTACATTTGATTCTTACACATTATGTAGATAGATAAATCTTTATTTGTTTAATGTCAAGAAATATTATTATCTTGTTTACCGATTTGATTGCACACAATAGCTTGCATTATAGCATCGAATCCACCTTCTGGGGCATCCAAATTACCGGACACTCGAGCGCTTTTTACCTCACCCTAATTTTCATTAGCAATTTTATTATTAGAACTACTCACAAATGCTTTAGGCGAGTGAAATGATTTGATTAAAGAGGAAAATTAATTTGTAGCATCACGTCTTAGTAAACAATCAGATTAAGTTCAGTTCAGTTTTGTTAAGTTCATACACAAGTCAAGTAAGTAGTAAGGTAGGTAGTTTAGTTTCAGTGGTATAAAATAAACAAATTTTTGTGGTAGTAAAAATAAAATGAACAATTTTTTCAAGTTTTTAGATATAAAGCTTTAGAATTTTAGTTTAATTACGGTGACCAGAATTTGATTTGAGTTTCATACTTGGCAATAAATGGGATAATACTAATCATAGGATAATCATCTGGGTGTAGTAGGTACTAGGTACGTAACATTTCAGTATACTGGGTGATAATTGTCTGTTTTTAGAAACCGAGTATTAATCCAGGCAAGTTAAGAATTAGAAAACTTTAAATTATCGTAGCATAATATCATACAGAGGGGGCTAAGCCTAAAAATTTTAGGAATTTTGTACGCATTGCTTGTTATGACAACTTTCTAAACCTCTCTTCCTCTAAGCAT
>JABASH010001973.1:0-22611 GCA_019776445.1 Tomocerus maximus | reverse complement strand
ATTCTACCAAACATTCGAACAAACGACTTTCGAAGAATTTGCCGCACACCGGTAAGGTGCACACCCACAAACAAAAGGTAAATTTTCTTTACACTGTTGGCACGATTAAACTAAAGTAAACTTAAGTAAAGTAGGAGGAAGTAGTATTAATTTTCTTCTGTAGTAAAGATATTTGCATCACGCACATCCATGAATAGTTTAAAAGAAGTTAGCTAAGTCAGTAAACAAAAAAACTCATCTCGTGCTGAAAGTTAAGTAACACGTTTGCAAAGATGCGTATAAGCAAAGTAAGCAAACATTGCCAGTGCCACTAATATATGATATGTTAATACGAGGGAGATTATAGCTGCTGCTACTTATGTTTGGTGTATTCTATGTAGATGCCCAGATTAGTAAGAGTAGGTCCTTGAGGATTGAAGACAGGAACATAAGAGCGGGATGTAAATGTTATGCAACGCATTAATGTTAGGAAAGTAAGAGAAAGTCTCTCAAGAAAAGTCTTTGGGTTAGCCAAACTGAAGTCAGATCAGAGACGTGAACTTTGAAAGATACTTTGTGCACAGTTGCGGTAAGCAGTTTGATATTTCCTGTAATAAATCTTGCGAGGAAACAAAAGAAAAGATAGTTAGTAAAGACAATACGCCATCGATCTTCACTGCTTTATTCGCCTTTGCTCTCCCTAAAACTCACAATCCCGGGATTTTCTTTCCTCATTTAACTATCACAATCTTTCTTTTCTATGCATATTTACGTTTCTAAAATGGGTGAATAGGTAAGACTTAATTTCTCGTCCTCATACATTACTTCTGAAAAGTATGTTGTAGTATCTCTCTTGTTCGTGTTTGGCAGTTGTTGACATTTAGAAATTGTCCTCAACCTATTTTAAGGAGGGGTGCACATTTTCGTATATTAAAGAACAGCTATCCTTACAAATCTACCCATATTTTCACAGGGAGCAGTTATTTTCAACAATATCGTTTGAAAAGATGTTGTTTAGAGTTTAAAGGAAGATTTGGATACTTCAACTTCAATTTTTTCATTTGGTAGCTGATTCAAAAAAGGGATATATATTCCTGACTTTTTTTCGTTTTTATATTTTGCCCGCTTTGTAAGCTTAAAAATGCAGGTTTATGTCCAAAATGTTTTATTTTTTCGTTTACCCTGCACGAAACTGACTCCTCAAATCATATACAGTAGAGTCATATGTGAACTCGATATGATTTTTTTCTAAAGATTCATAATTTATTTCCTTCTACTTTTAGCGTGAAATTAAAACTGTGCGAGTATTAAGGAATCTGGCAAAAATTATTATTTGTAAATGCTGTAAGTGAATCGGCCAAGTTTTTGGCCGAATGAATAACTAGAATTTAGTTGGCTTGGTTTGCTGAAATTCTGGCTCCTTAGATTATTTACAGTTTACTTAAGTATATGTAGAGTGTAGAGTAGGATGATTTTAGTCTGGGTGGAAACGGAAAGAGAGCTTTTACTTTAATGCAAATGTAGGTATGTGTGTTATGTAGACAAGAAGAGCATCTGTGTGTGTTGAAGAAACCCAAAGAGAGTTCTTTATCTAACCTACATTGCTTGTTAGTTATGCATGAATGTTTACTGTTTAATATAGCATCCTCCCTCATAACTAGTAACATGCCTAGTATGTTATGCGAAATGAAGTAAATTTGCGTTGTGGTAGGTACTTATAGAATTACTATATTTACAGATATAATTCAAGGTGCTTGCTTAATATATGTAGCAGTCTTCTTAAAATAGTGTTCTGGCACTGGAGGATAGTGCCGAAACAGAAAATGAGTATAGGAACAAAAGTGGACTGAATGAAAGTATATTAGAGGAAATAGGAGTGGAAGGAAACATGTTGAATTGTGTGCCTGTATTTTATCTGTTGGTATTTGCATTTGCATCTCCGGAAAGGTAATATATGTGTAGAATAGCAACTTTGGCTTAGTAAGCATAGACATTTTGTGTTCCCGATGTTACTGTTACAATATACCCTCATCACATGTGTAGAGTAGAAACTTCCTGAAATCTCCGTCTATTTTGGCCTTGCTTCACACAAAATACACTCTTTCCTTTACTTGTCTTCCATTTCTTCTGTTTTCCTTTGTTTTGTTTTGCAATGCAAAATCACCCTGCAAAGATTTATTTAGCTCTTTATTTCTGCTCTACTTGGCTAGCGTCTTTTTCATCAGGGTATCCAATACTGTACGGGTTTAATAAAACCAAAGGTAACTATAACATTTGTCTCCCTACAGCTATACACTCAATCTGTATCCTTGATCTCTTGGAAAACGATACAATGCACGTAGGTACAAACAATATTATCTGTAAAAATTTTACAATTCAAAGTTGATCTGCTACTTCAGATGAAACGGGTGTGAATGTAGATAATGCTATGGGTTTGGAAAACTCCGGGAATTGGGACATTGGGTTTTATTTAATATGATTATTATTTCAGTACCCTTGTTGGTTGCTTAAAAAGCTCTTTTCAAGTCTTGCTGTTTTACGTAGGCTCGGAGTTTTCCTTAAGGCTTTGATTTTTAAATGTCTACACTGTAGTGTCTGGTAGATTCCAATATCTCATTTATTATCCTAAGGAAAGAAAATCCTCTGGTAATAGTGGGACTTGACTTGAGCTTACATTGCATCCCATCGAATCTTGCCTTCACACAAATCCCTGCAAACTTTCTGTTTACTCATGTACATAAATACGAAGCTGTTGTTCCTTGATTATAAATGAGTTTCGTATTTTATCCTTTATCGCTTCCATTATTAGACTTGCACTGCTATCTGAAATGAAGAAAAGGCAAAAGCGACCACAAGGCAACTATTTAATATCTGCCTATTTATCTTTACTTTACCCTGTACTTGATATAGTGTGTCTTTGATTTGAATTTTACTACAACCAGAAATCCTTCGACAACCCGTAAAATTCTCTCTTCGATTTATTTTCCCTGAGAACACTTAAACATTCAGTTTCAGATGAGTGCCATAAGCCGGGTCTCTCCGTAAGTAAACTGCAGACAAGATGAGACTTTTATCCGTAGGCACATAAATGTACATGCATAGATAAGTGGTAGATACTAATAAGGCGAGTCTTCTTTTGCATTTGATTATATGGATGTCGTGTCAAGTCAACTACAATATATTATTATTCCTGGAACTGTTATTTATTCCTTAAGATGTGCACAGCACACTAGTGCAGTGGGAAGGAACATTTTACTACAGAAGACCATCACACACTGTCGTGCTAATATTGAAACTGCAGTTGGATTCTTTGACTATTGACTTGTGTGATGAGCATATGCATACGAAATGGACTAAGATTTGGTATACTTTGGTAGTATAAGGTATGAGTTTGTGGAGTGACAGAGGTATCATGGCGTGGCAGATTCGAGTCTTATGTAGTGGAACGTATGTATGTGAATGTGATGTAATGTAATGTAGAGGATTTTAGTACGTAGCGATAAATTTCCATAACATATGCATGTAATGGGGTGTAATATGTTCATAAATACAGAGTCGTAGACCTCCACCCCAAAACCATAAACTACACTTGAGCCAAATCTACGGGCACTTATTTGGTTTGTTCGCGTGCCTCCAGCTCATCGCTCCCATATGCAAAATATCGAGATTTTTATTGATTCTAACACTGCCATCAAATCGAAGAAGGCCACAGCCAGGCGAACAATAAGTTAGCAAGCAACCAACGGAACTGACAACAGTGAGCAAGCTGAACTTTAACCGATGTAATGTTATTACAGTAGCTAATGCCTTCCCTTCCTCATACTCCAAAGTTTTAATCCATCCAGTCTATAATAGAGCTTTAGTAATAGTAATTGAACGAGCACTTTAGTAACCTATTACTATAAGGACTCCGTCCTAAGCTACACTAACTTTTTACGTCCCTACTTACCTTAAGAATTTTAAAGAGAGAAGTTTCCTTTCAAACCGCCACTATTACAATTCTTTTCGATAATAAAATGCAGTTTTACAATCAAAGTTTGAGAAAAGAGATGGGGAAAATCTATTTCCCCTTTTAACTTCTTTCCGTTCGTTTATTCGACTTTATTACAATCCACACAGTCGTAACTCCAACTAATGCTAGAATACTGTGCACTTACATATCCGTAGTAAGTGTGCGGGTACCTGGCAGAAACAAAAAGACCTCCTCTCCTTCCTTCGTCAACGATAAGTAAATTCCATGTGCGTACAAAGCTTAACTTGGCTAGGTACTTATGTAGTTATGGATTTAGTGAGAAATGCGTAAAATATCATGCGAAATCCATTGAGGCTGTGCCGTACTGCAACAGTAATTTCCAATCTATAGTTTACAGAAGGAAATCCCATTTTAAGTACAGTTCTTAAATGCCAAAAGAATATTTTACGAAATGAACATGACAGAAACACTCGTGTGTGTTTGTGAAGATACCAAATATAAAGTTCTTTATGTTTTATGTACGCACACGATATTCTCATAAAACTTAAATGAAGTAGTAAGAGTTAGCTCCTGCTTTTAAGACTCCAAGCCTCAACTCTTTTAAACAATCCAGAATTTGGTTAGAGTTCGAGTCAAGGTAAACTAGAAAAGAATAGTTCAGCTCGGATGTGAGACCAAAGTTTTTTCTTTACTCTCTGTTAAGTATAACTAAATTTAGCTAAACTTAACCTTAGATTTTACTCTCACTGAATTATACAATTATCCCAATGCAAAGAATGTAGACACACTTTCACACAGTTTGGCTTTCGCTCTGAGCAACGCGTTCTGTTTACACATCTTTCTTCTCACACACACGCACTGATGTTCTTCACTTAAACTCACAAACTACCCAGAAAGTTGGATAACGGTAGAAAATAGATTTCGCAAGTCAGGATCAAATATACCATCCAGGAAGTTAGCAAGATTCCAAATTATCTCTTAACTCTTTTCCCTCAAATCACAATCGTGAATACCTACAGTATGACCAACATAACTCTAATGCTTGTTAAATGCATATGGAGCCAAAATTTGTTCAGCCATAAGGTTAGCCACTGCGGGTGTTTGGGGAATGGAATTTCACTTTGTACGATGACGTCACGTTCCCAGTGACAACCTGGCCATGGCTTGGTCAATGCTGTGGATCCAAATCTTGGAATTTGGATCCACAAATGAAAAAAGTGAAATTATACTCCAAAAACATCCGGAATGGCTAACCTTTGGCATTGAGTTTGACCTAACAAATCACATCTATTACAATAATTAATTATTCATAATTTTATGTCATTTGGTGACACGGTTATAGCTATTATATTAACATTGACGAAAGAAATAGTCTGCGTGATGCTGCATTATGTTCTACACCTAGGACCATCGTTCTTTTGGTGACATTTGAGACTTTCTGTATTAGGCAAGCCGGATTTATATAGTAAAGTTGGATTATCATGAATTGAATTTTGCAAAAAGATGATTTCATGGTCTATAGTATTATTTACGTGGGACTCATCTCGGAGTGTTTAACCTAGATACATGTAGTAAAAGTAACTGGGTTCTGGAGCCGGTTGATAGTGCAGGGAAATTACAGTACGCGACAAACCACACCTCTGCTTTCAACTGGATTCTACATAACACAAGTTCATATGTGAAGGAAGAAAGCAAATCGTTTCCCCATTTCTCTTTCCTTTCTGGGAATGAAAAGTGATTCTTAGGAAAGTAAGTCTAAATTGAAGGAAATATCGTTTGGTTTGATCTACTACTGCGGTTTATATTTCTAGATGACGATTGATATTCTCACTCTCTGAGTTGACAATTTAGGAAAGTTCCAAACCACCGAAACCAAACTAAGCAAACCACTAGTTTTTTCATATCTTCTGTGGAGATCAACTTGAAAACTTCTTTCGGCAAGTTGACTGACTCCTGCTCAGTCAGTTCAGTTCAACTACCTTTCTTATTGCTACATACTTACATGGTTACTCTATTTCTTCCCAGTTTGAAATTTCTTTCCTGATTCTATTCGTCGCACTGAAATCTAAGATTCGTCTTTAAAAGAAATCCCTCCTAAAGTCAACACTAGTCTTCTTCATACACTCAGTTCCCTAGTCTAGTCAACTTATAGTGAGTCAGGTTAGAACTAAGTCAAGTCTGGCTACAAATTCACTCCCCACCAAGTCAAGTCTAACGAAAACCGAAATTATTAAGTCAAGCTGAAGAAATAAGTAGAAAAGTTGGTGAACCAATTCTGTCCTGTCCTCGTCTGTGCTACTGTCTGGCCCTGGACTCTATGTAACATCATCTCTAGTGCTAGTTTAGACTTTCATTTCTACATAAGTATGTCTTGTCTAGGTACCTATTCTGTTCATACAAGAAAAATCATTTCAAAAGAAAGTCTCCTGGCTTTTACAGATGGATTTTATTTCATGATGCTCTACTCGAATAGATACGTATGCTTACTTCGGAGATATTATTTTGCTCAATTCTTTTTAATTTACCCCCAATCTCAGGCAGCAGATGTCTTTTCTTTCCCAACAATTTGTTTCCGTAAACCTGATCATTATTTTCCTTTCTAAGTGATCATTCTCGATTCGCTTTGTGTATTGCCGCATGAAATCCCCTCGAATTCTATAATTATACTTACTACTTGACTTACTACGGTATACCATATAAAGCAGTCATCATACTCATCATGTTGTCTTTTGATGATTCGAGAATAAAACTCTCTAAAGTCAGTGCTCCTTCGCATTAGATGTTCGCGTTTAATATGAAAGGAATTCACAAAGTAAGAATTCTAAGTAGAACGATTTGACATTCGCTTGATGTGGCTTGTGCACGTATGTAATTGACTATTTTCTAGGAATCCGAATGCCATGAAAGCTATTCAGCTTTTCTGAGGCCACCATTAACATAATGAGAGACAAACTGTGACCTGTAACTAAGGTGTTTGAAGGTTATGGGCACATTCAACTTGTATGTCGTTGCCTTATTCATAAGCATATTAAAACTTGGGAATAAAGTATGACAAGACTACGTGGATGACCAAACTAACTCTATCTTCATTCCAAATGTTTTGTGACAAGAAAAATTTCAGTAAAATCTTACGGAAAAAACATCTCGCTTCAAATGCATTTTGATCTTACGGCTAAATCTTGGTTCTTGCCGCGACTCATAATTTTAATTACAAAACCGTGCTATCAGTCCCAAACAATTTTAGGTTCAGATCCTGCAACTGGTAGCATATGAGGTATTTGTTCCACCCAAACAGAATAACAAAGATAAGAAGGATTTTTTCCCTAAAATGTATGTGGGTAATTAGCCAACTCGCGGTCGCTGTTTGGCCTAGCCAACTAGACCAACAACTTTTCAGGCCCACTGTCCCACCTAATTACTTGCATAATTACATGAGATTTTCCACATAAACTTTAAGCCATAGAAATGTACATATATCATGATAATATATTGTATGTAAAGTTCTATTCAAAATTAGTCAATTCGTTATTGTATTAAAGTATCAGCACTAATAATAATATTGCAAATTGTCAAGAATATGTAGCAGCATGTATTACCTTCGCAGATACATGTAATGATTCATTAGCATTTGTTTTTAGTGTCATAAATTCCATGCAGTAACTTGATAATGTATTTTATTGAGGAAGTAGTAAAAGCTTTAATATAAACAAATATTTATGTGTCAAAGGCTCTAATTGGTAGGTACATAACCCCTATAAATACCGCGTGCTGGACTCCATGAAGCAGTTGCAAAAATGTAGTAGTAAAACACTTATTTTATAGTGCTAGGTTAGGTAATACTATTACTTCTCTTCATACGCTGATTCGTCCGTTGTTGTCAGCACTAATAGAATACCATGGTGTATCATGTTAAAATTACGTAAAGCTGTATTGTGCATTTTTGAATACAATCTGCTCTGGCCAAATAATTCAGGTGACTTTTGCTACTTGATTTTACAATACCGTAAGTAATTAGTATTTTATCAAGTTTAACTTACTCTCTGTAGATTACCTGTCTTGAATGTTTGGAAAATTGTCCGCTTTTGACGAATTTTATGGAGATATAAGAAATGAAGACGAAATAAATGGAAAGAAGACTTAAGACCGAATTCCAGGCGAAACTTTCAGAAATCTTCCTTAAATCACAGTGCCAAATACTGGTGGGGGCGTGCTATATACCTTTACCAACCCTTGGGGATATTGTGGAAAGCTGTGCTAGCTTCGAATCTTTAATGCAGGAACGTCGGAAGTGGGGAATCGTCTCCGGCTTAATTGGTTCACCTTTGTAACGACATTATGTTAAATTAACGTATATTGAGACTCTTGCATTTCCAAAATCAAAATCTTCAACGTTTTCCCCGCTTGATTTGCGTCTGCCACCAAATGGGTGTCGGTAGTTTTATATGGTTCATGAATTTAGCCTAAGTAACATATTATAAACTGATTTGCTCTTCTTTCGGTGAGGAGAGTTTCAACGAGGGCAAACCTCCTTCTTACCTTTGCTAATACTTCGACAATTTTTGCTGTCTCTGTAAGTATATGACTATTTCTCACATTACCCATTCACCCTAACGACAATGTATTGCCCTGTAAAGTTAATTGTACATGTATTTATAATTTATATACGTGTACAATGTTATCTAACCGTTATAACAGTCTTGAAAAGGTGAACTCATTGTAGTTAGGACGAAAACAGACACCGTTTAATCTTCACCACTCGTATTATAAATACTTACCACAATAACAGGTCATTTCATTTTCTATTATATCTTCTTATCAGGCCAGAAGAGTAGTCTAATCGTCTAATCGTCTAATGTAGTAGGTAGTCTCTACTCTCGGTGCTGTCATTTTTAGTTATTTACGTTACACTTTACTTCCACGCGGTTCCACGTCACTATAGTCAACGAACATGTTTCTTACAGTCGACAACCCAGGAAGTAAATTATTGGAAATAAACGATGTATAGACATGTTCATTCGAAATGTATGAAAAAGAAGCTAATTTGTTGACTTGTATAAAATTATATAAAATTGCTAAGAACCAATGGACATTTTTTCTGTTAAAAATAGTGTACTACTGTATTATCCTACACATCATAAACTCTTATAAAAAATTATAAATAAGAGTCATGGCTGTCAAGTGTAGTCATGTCGAAATGATAAAGAAAACTTGTATATCTTTACGATTTATATAGCTTTTATTCAATGAGGACATAATGTATGTAAATTGCAAAATTAGGTCGTTTACATTTTAATGCCATAACAAAGGCAAAATAACTAAATCAGAAAATCTATCAGCATCTTCCTTAATATTTCATAATATGTAAATAATATTGATTGATGATTAAAATATTTAATTTCTAAGGCCTATGGTAGTGCCGCCCCTCAGCCACCTTCCTACTTGTGACGTCATCGCGAACCCTTACGGTACAGCCTGGTTCAAATGTTGAAAAACGTGATGCCCATTTCCCAACAAAAATGCCACAAATGCAATCCTAATCCTAAATATATATTAGTTGTAGTCTCGATCCATGTCATTTTGCAAATTAAATTGTTGAGTGATGCCAGATCGAGCACATGCCCTCAAGAAAACCTGCAATGGTTGCAAAACCTGCAATGCAATGGCAAAGACCAGCGTCAATTCGAAATACTAAATGAGTATGACAACTACTTATTGCGGCAGTCAAATGAACCCATGCAAAAGCTGAAAGAACATTTCTCACTTCATTTTTTAATGAACAAGGAAAAAGAGGAGTTATAGCTTAAGTAAATCCCATCCTGTGGATAATGACATACTAAAAAATAGATTCGACACTATCCTTAGAAACGTGTTTAAGTGATTGGTCTAATCCACAGAATTATAAACTTTTAGACAATTTTCGTAAGAGCCTCTTCCTAAGGAAATGGTCAATATGACTGTGATATCCGTAATTCGTCACTCAGCAGGAATTTTAGTCCTTTATTCTCTTTGAATTAATTTAAAATTAAATACTTTTTGTGATAGTTTAAAATATTAAAGTTATTATTTTACTAATATTCAATTCTACATGTCTGTTTACTACTGTCGCTCTATGGCAAGCCCTTATTAAAGAAGTGTGGGTCAGTGGCTAATCTAATCAAGTCTAGTATAAATATATATTGAATAGCTAATAGATTATAGCTGGTATTCTGAATTTTTCCTAGTCATGGGTATTGATATGGAGAATAGATATTGTCGTCAGCATAATGTTATTGGCAGTTTCATGTATTTATGCAATTAATCAGGCAATGTAATCTGGATAGAATAAAGTAATACTTTCTTGAAAACTAATTAAAACATTTATTACCACATATAGACATATTATACAATGTATTTGTCTACTGTATATATTTTCTCATAAAAACTGTATATCGTACTCTACACTGAGACTTATGTTACAAATAGCATAGAGATCTTTCATTAAAATCACAGAAGCCAAGTACTTGAAGTTTATGACAATACAATAGTACGAATATTATGTGGATTGTGGCTGCCCACCCGGCTTTGCTTGCGGGAAAAGCATACAGCTATACGTAAGGAATAGAAACACGTTTTGTTGCAGTTATTATGATCATTGAATTTGTTGGCAATGGAAATGAACGCGTGTACTTACTCTAGAGAGACACGAGGCAGTTTGAAGTCATACAAAATACAGAGGAGCGAAACGAAGGTTGAGGTTGAGTGTGAATGGAAGTCGTTACGTTCATTAAAGATGCATTCAGTTTGTGTCTCTTTAGAAAGCATTGAGAGGCATTCTGAGCTAAGACTTGAGTTTTTTGCCAAGTTTAGTTTTATCTTTCCTACACGAAAGGTGTTTCATTCTACTGAAAGACCATTTTTCAAAGAGATCTTACCTTGATAAGATATTGCTGACAATGAGTGACTTGACTCCCCGTATGAAAGAAAGAGATTTCTCCTCCCTTCCACTTTCTGCCATACAAAATACACTTTGCCAACAGTCAGACGCTACAACATTTAAAGGTGCACTACTCTGACTCACTCACGGCTACGTTTACATAAATCATACTTCTTTTGACAAAGTACAGCATTTGTTTTGAGTTTGAATCTAAACAGAACCACAAAATCCTATTTCCATTGCCATTTGAGTTGCTTTACAGTTTTACATACAATTCAGTATAATCGATCGCCTTTCCACTACGATGAGTATTTATCGAATTAGTTTCTCAATATTTGTGCACAGTATTATAATGCTTTTTTACATTTGGTACCATAATGTGCTATTATTATACAATAATTGATTATCTTTGTAAGAAAGCTAATTACCAGAAGAATGTATATGCAATGCATGGTTCATTTGGGGGTAATTTTAAGCTGCTTGTTAGATAGCATGACTTGACATTAAGACTTAGGAGGGCTGGCATTGCTTCTCTAGTCCTTTCTTAATAACACTTGAAATAGTACATACACCGAAGTTACTAGATAGAAAGCTACATGTATGTGCATTAGACACGTAGACATGGGGCACGACATCACAACAACCCGAGTAGGAAGGAGCACATTCATGGAGAAAGTCTTCTTATTGTATCAGTGGTAGTAGACATAGGGATATTCAGGAAAGTAGAGGCTACTAGGTATATACGGGTGCATCTAGCTAGTAGATTGCTGTGTCTTGGCTGAAAAAGGATTGGCACCGTTTGCGGCAGTGGCCCGGATTCAAGTTGTACGGAAAGGTGATATTTTCATCACTTCAACACGATTGCTTTTGACTTGTCTTGGAAATACGCCCAATTCGATTGAGGACATTATTCTATTCAAAGCTACCGAAACTTCCTTCCTCCTCAACAGAGAACTAAAGGAACAGCCTAGGCTAGGCCTTCTACTTCCTTACTGTAATACAGTATTCGCCTACATTTACAAAATTAGTATAGATAACTGGAGATATGTCTTAAGTGTAGGTCCACATGCATTACCTATATATATATTTAGCTACTTTAATGTTTGATGTGACAACAGTTTACGTTGTGCTTATATTATAAACATGTCATATACACGAATCTATATAGGTACGCACTATAACGAATTAATAAGTATATATTACATACAATTCAAAAAGAAAGTTTAAAATATCAACTCTGTAGTCCATATCATTGAGGTAACTAAATAACAGATTCTTCCTTATAAGATTTTTATACATATGCAAGTATGTACAGTATAAAGGGAGTAGAACTGACGATAAGGGCACAGGCTACATGGGGTACGTCATTTCATTTGGTTACCTTTATAAAGGAAACCATTTTATAAGAAAATTACACTATAAAAGGCACATTTTATCGTACATTTACAAGTTAACGAGAATTGCCAACTATTTCGGAAAAGGGGAACTAGGAAAATTGATAGTCCCTAATATAAAAACTTTGTACAATTGTAACATCTTTTTCTGTGTGATAATCTTATACATAGATGACTACACGGCACTAGTGACTAGTGACTTCTATAAAGGTATGGCTTTGGATTTGGACATATAGATATTGAAACAAATAGAAACCTTGAAAAGTGTTCATGATCGAAATTATGTTATCTATAATAAATCAACGAAGGATATTAACATCATGAGCGATAAAGTGCTTTGGTAAAGTAGGTATTTCGTATTCACCATTTAAAAACAAGCCCTTTACCCAAATGCGGCGGTCACGAGAAGTGATGTGGTCTGACCCAAACAAATATCCTGAATTGAATTCTCCATGAATGTTAGAAGATAATTTATCGATAGTAGAATATGAAACTTAAATATTTTGCGATCGTACCTAATTATATGTGTAGTACTGCGCTTCATTATCAAGCTCTCTACACAAACCAATCCCATTATGCGACGTACAGCAAAGGTGTACAGAGATAATAGACATACAATAACACATTATTATATCTACTAGAGAAAATAAGTAGCTTTGTAGACACCTTCTTCAGTTACATTGTAGTTATAGGTAGGTAGTGATATCTCAAAATATATGAATCAAAAAGATCTCGCGTATATTATTCTCATACATAGTATTGCCAATTTTTTATTTCTCTACTCCTGTGCTATTTTGGCAGTATTATCAATTTCAACAGGACTGTACTGTACTTTCTGACCGATATGAAATTCTTTGTGCTTTTTGTAATCAACTTCTGGGTAAGTGTCAACTTGGTGAATTGCAAATGGTGAAATGGATATTATTTTTTAACATCGTTTGTTACGGTTTATTTAGTTTATTCAGGATTTAAAAGCATTTTTTCTCCTTTTCAGCTTATGAGCTTGGGCGAGTGTGTCATAACCGGTCCAGCTCCATTCGTTCCTTGCAAAGCTGATTTGGATTGTCAGGATGTCTGTCTGTCCAATTATGTGCTCTCGACCTTTAAATGCATAAAGGACTTAGGAATATGTTCATGTCCTACCAAATATGATGTACGAAAATATATTGCATATAGCAATAATTATGAGTTTTGTTTCATAATTTATATCCAAATCTAAAAACCATTTAACTGAACTCCACGGTTGTTTAAGCAGGAAAAAGCCAGTTCGATCTGCTTCCGTCCAAATGCACCAAACTCCATATCGGAAAAGTGCTACAAGGACTGCAATTCCATCATGGCTCACGCTGAAAGCACAGATCCTCGAGTTTGCATATCGGATCGAAGGAACGATAATTACTTTTACAGGTGTACTTGTTTTGCCAAAATTTAGTCAATGATGAAATAAGTGGATGCCAATGGCTAGATCTCCGTTCTTTCGGAAAGATGTGGATCTGTTTGCGATGTGCTCAATTGTACGAAATAAAGTTTATTATGTTAAGTAATTTGAAATCTATGTTGGAATGGCAAAAGATACATAGTATTATAATTATAGTCCCCCTGTAGAGGTGGAAAATAGTACAAAGAACTTGACTTAAATAAATAAATGAATTAGAACGAAACTTAAAATACGCAGTTTTAGGTTAGTTGTTCTTTTAGTGCAGATTAGCATAAATTTTATTTATTTTCTACAGACACACTTGCGATTTGTAAACACACACGCACACCCGTCAGCAGAATTCATGCAGTTCGTAAACTTTAAGCAGTGTTACTAGCTACAGATTACTTGACTATTCATTCTTTCTATTCTACCTTACAGCTTTATTATTTTACAGAGTTATATATTTTATATAAGTCTTTCCTGAGTTAGATTTGCATCCAAAATTAGCTAATGGAGTAGAGTATAAAAGGAGTGGATTAGTGAAAAAGTTGGCATATTATTGTAGGAATTAAATGAAAATATTGGCCATTTTTATTTAAGCATGTAGAGAAAGTTAGTCTGCCAATTTGGTTTGCCAATCTGCAATCCTTTCTCCAGTTTCTCCCATAAAATGGTATGCATAAATAAAAATTGTAAAAATTACATTAATGTAAATATTACAATTCAGCCCTATTTTATCTTATGTCAGGATGGCCGAGTGGTCTAAGGCGCTGCGTTTAGGTCGCAGTCCAGTAACCTGGGCGTGGGTTCGAACCCCACTTCTGACAAACTTTTTGCTAACATTAATTCATTCAGTTATGACATGACACAACTTTTGGAACAAATTGATTAGATCAGCAAGCATGTAGTATGATCATACGCACTTCAATGTAACATGAATTATTGATATGAAATGAGCACCGTTATGCACATTGTGCAGTATTTTCAGAAGAGGAAATTAAATCAGACGGAAGACTAAACCATTTTACCAAGCAAAGGTAATAAAGGGATAGATAGTCTTAGTGCTCTGACCCAAAGTTTATCAATATTAGTATTCACTTGTTATTTTGCGTTGAGATTATGTTATCAATTACCTGATGTATAAAAGCATTAAGTGTAACTATTATTGTAGTCGTAATCGTAAGTCGTGTCGGGTTCATAAGTTCATAATAGCCTACCTTAATATCAGAAATACATGGGAAAGGATGTCATTAAAGGTTAATATAGGAATCAAGTCACACTAAGATGATGAAATTGCATAAATAGAGTAGAGCTTACTTCTTAAATGACATTAATTGCACAGGATAAAGAAATTCTCACTTGCTGCGGTGTATATAAGTCGTATTAGTGTCGTTTATAGATATTTTGTGCTTTAAGATTTCTGTAAAACTTATGCTTGCATTCATTTCTCTTTCTGTAGTCTTTCGACAGTGAATGTATATAGCTACAGCTGCAACTAAAGAAAACGGCAGATTTTTGTTAAGGTTTAAGTCTTGGTATGGTCTGTTTGGCATAAGATACAGATAGGAGGGCAATAATTCTTCGGGTTGCAAGCATGAAAGGTCAGATAATATACGGACGTAATGCAGCTTTGCCTTTTAACACAGAAATCTCAGAGCGGACTTTTATGTCAGCAGCTTATCGTTTCGATATAAAAGAATTGAGATACGACATAAATAAGTAGCACTAAAAACGCCATTAACAACCATATTTTTATGGTGTTACTTTAATGTGTATGTGCTTCGTATTCCCATCCCAGGGTGATCTGAGTCTTTTCTCTTAAGTCCTCATCACACCACCCGATAGAACTACATTCTGTGCTAAAGTATGTTCAGAGATATTCTTTCAGAGTCCACATACTATGTGTCTATCTCCACTGCACTAAAGTTACATAACTCAGGACTACAATATCTGTAATACCAAAAATAAAAGAATCTCTGTGGAGCAAAACAAAACACGTTTAACCTATATACGAAATAATACGAATATCTGTAACGAATTCTATTGTAAGCCAGACTTTCTCCTCCTTAGCACATTATTAAGGCATGGTAGACTAGGCTTTATTTATTTTGCGGTTCTGTTTATTTATTTTGGAATGGAAAAAGAAACATAAAAATATCCAAGTTACTATTTAATGCATCCCTGTGTGAACAAAGACAGAAACTATTTGTTGGCCATACATATTTCTGTTGTTTCATTGTTTCTGATTAAGAATATACCAAACCGGATATACAGCAGCAATAAAACATTATATTAAGGTATTACAATTTCTTAGGTCGACTATGTACAATAAGTATGTTAACCATACCAGTGTTGGCAAAGTGTAGACATTATTAAGGATATCTTCCGTTATGATTTGACGGACTACTTACTTGTACTGGTGTGTAAATGTTCGTGTCAGTAAATGTGTCGCTGTATATCTAATTCTGCCCACCACTTTGGAAACATGTATTTATTACGTATATCGTCTGCATTAACGAAGGTTATATTTCCTCTTAACATAAATCCGTTCATGGAAAACTATTATTTGGGCTTGCAGTTAATGGAGGACAACAAGAGGATGCAGTAGAAATGGGAACCAAGAGGAATCTTACAGATAAGAGAAAAGTTGGGGAAAGCCATAGAAGGCCCAGGGTAGAGAATGGCTATTTGTACATTTTATGAGAAGACAATAGAAGTAATCAGAAATAGGAGAAACAGATGGAGGAGGGCTGCTAGTTATACTTACTTAGGTTAGGACAGAATACAAGTAGTATATGGTTTTCTTACATCTTCCTGTCTCAGCATTTTATTCCCCTTGAGTGGCTTTCTTTCTTCTTTATTAGTACCTATACAACTGATGAGCTTACTTCCATCTCAAACCAAGTTATGGCTCAAAGTAAATATTATCTTTGATACAATAATAGGGACTATTTTTAGGTCGAATTTGGCTGTTTCCTCGACCGACACAATATTAAGTTGTCAGTCATTTTCTCGAAAGATTTATCCTAGGCACTCCCAGCTAAGTACACCAAATTATGTGCATTGTACGGACTCCTGAAAATATGTAGTTACATGCTATCCATCGGTATTACACCGAGCAATGATGAGACGATGGGTTCTACTATTAACATTCATGATTTATTTGTAAAGTAGCAAACATAAAATGGTTCGCCGGAAATTACTGGCGATCTGTGCTCCTGTTGAATGTGACCAGTGCTTCTGGTACAGCATGACATTAAATTTTAGCGTAAGTTGTTTGGACTAGGCGAAGTTAAGTACTTGATTTGATTACTGACCTCATAAAATTTAATTCCAGAGGAAGATGTATTCAATTTGCACATAATATTCTTATCCTACATGTCCTATACATCTCCTTGTATTAACTCAGTCAATTTTAGTAACATCATTAGGTTTACGCTTAGCTATTAATCAGAACTGCACAATACACTGCACACAGTGCAATGCATTTCCGATTACACGGATGGCCATTTCCAATTACGTCATGATGATGCATTTTGTCAGATATGTTTTATTTGTATTTACCATGAGGTTTGATGTCCACTCAACCTGGACTAGCGACAGGGGCTGGACAGACAGACAATGCAGCGGTTAAAAATAGGATTAATTTGGCATCAACACTTATAGAGAGCCCATATAGAAATGGCAAAAGTTCTTGTTTAGGTAGTAGTAGTACTAAAAAGATAATGATTGCATTTGAGAAGGAGACATTATTATTATACGTTGACGATTACATTGTCGTTGCCGTTACAATTATGTATTATTATATTGCCAGTAGGACATTACTTATATGGAGTTATAGAAGGCAAGACGCCAAAGCTCTATATCAGCAGACTAGACGTTAAGTATAAGAATAGGGTCTTAAGACAGCCAAAACAGGTCAGGTCAGACGACCCCGTAAAAGGCACTATGACAGCTATAACCAATATTAGAGGAGAATAAAGTCTGAGAAACTGGATGGATGGTTCTAGAAAAGACATTCTAAAATAAAATGTAACAGTAACACTAGGATGGGACGGGGAGATGACATGACACAGTAATAAGTACATACTACTGTGGAATTAACTATAACGGAGATTCCTTCTTCAAATTATGGTGTGTACTGTTTGTTCTGTACTAGGATTTCTGTCACTGTTACGCTAGTGGGTAGCATATACTGTCTCTACAACAGAAAACCACATGATAGAAACGAAACGTGAAGCAGTTGAAGCAAAACCGACGAAAACCAAACCAAAGAAAGCGAGAGAAAAGAAATGAAAGAAAGGGGAAAATAGTCCGCGAATAATTGCTCAAGCGAACAAAAGAAACGTCCTGAAAATCCTATTAAGGATGAAATTCATTTGTTCATTTCAAAAAGAAAGTCATTCTCATCGTTTGCCCATTTGGAAAGATTTTCTAGATTTACTTAGCCTTTACATATTGCACTGAACTTATCAGAACCAGGCTAGGCCCAGATTCATCTGCTTTTATACAGCTTCTTTCACTATATCATCTCTGGAGTGCACTCCCCGCCCACGATAAGCCCTTTCCATCATATTATCTAACTAGTTTATATTAATATGTACGCGCATTTGCAAAACATGTGTGTACTGTGTGTGTATTCAAGATAATTTCATTATTTCTGATTTGATTAATTTGGTTAAGCGCGTGTATTGTATGTACGTAGATTATTGGATGTTTTAGATAATTCTACTAATATGCTACTGATTACAGAAATACGCTGGAAACTGTGAGCTATGCCAGATTGCATTATAAACCTTTTCATTTCTGTTTTGTAATAATATTATTAAGTATGCATAACGTGTTAGACAAATTCTAACTTTTCATTTCGATAAATAGCAACAGTCAAGACTAATGAGTTTCCCTAGTATAATGTAGGCGTAGTACAGTCAATAAGAGGGAGGTACAGAGTGATGAAATAAATATATCCACTTAGCAAAGTGTGTAGGTGGGCTTTATAGAGTAGCTGAGATTTAGGTTCCTAGTCTAGGAAGGTAAATGTTAAGTAGAGATCCCCTGGGGTTTTTAAATTATCAACTCAAGGTCACTTTAACTGGAAATTTAAGACTATGAGTGACTGGAGGAAACAAAGCGTGACGGTAATTAAGTCCTATTGCTTTAATGCTAAATCTCTTGTTATTACATTACTTAAATAATATTCACATTCATGTTGCAAATAAGGTGGTTTGAAATGTTATTGCTTACTGCAAAATTCAATTAAAATCACGCAGTAATTACATTCTGACTGTTTCAAGTTTTGATGGCTTAGGGGCTTTTATATAGCTTTAATATTTTTGTACTGTACTTATTATTGCGAAAATTCTGGGAAAATGAAAATGGATATGTACAAATATCAATTGCAGGTCATAGAGGTAGTGTTTGACAGGAAATACACTAATGCAAGCGTAAAGGGCCTAAGCATTCAGCACTTACATCATCAACGTATATGGATCCGTGTATTGATGTACATAGTGGGTATGTGTATTTATTAAATATTAAATGGAGGAAGGAGAAAGGTTAGAATTTATATGTGGTAGCAGAAGAGATGAAACTGTAATCTTGCTTTTGGTTGGTTGGCCTTTTTTGTTTGCTTTTCCCTGGTTTGTATTTGTTGTTGTGCTGAACTGTGTTAAAGATTTGGAAGAAAAGGAAGGAATGTTATGCTAAGCAATGAAAAATTCGGTTCATTGCTGATGCTGCTCAATATTCAATGTAATGGATTACAAAAAGCAGTGAAGGAAAGCTTTGGATGTTGGAACTTGAAGAGAAATGGAAGAAAAGAAAAGACATACAAATTCAAAGGATGCATTCGGTTCACTTGAATTCTGAAGCGATTGTGTAGCGTTAGCAAAGCGTGCCCTGGCGATTTCGCATTTGTAAATCCCAATCACTCGTAACCATTTCTTCCTGTTCGTCTTCTTCACGGGCATTGTTACAGAGATACTCTTAACTCCATAGTTCCTACTAAAGAAAACAGTCAGTTATGCCATGCCTACTCCAGATAAATAGTGTAGTTCTTTTTTATATGTACCAATCTAAACTATAAGGAAGTACATACCTCTGTAGACTACATCATGGAAGACTTTGGACATACATAGCAAATATTACCCGCACACTCAGGTTTCAACTTTCTCTCTCACATAGCTACATCTCTATCACTCGAATTATGTCTTTTTGGTGACTTAATCCTTTATTTTTAGTGTCTTTATCTTGCTGTACAATTATTTTTCTACTGCTATTTTACTGATTTTTATACATTCTGCTCCTTTAGCACCGGTTAGTACACAATTTATTATACTTTACAAAATAGTAGGTGCCTATACTAAAATGCAATCTTACTAACTTTTAATTGCATGTAGGTCATAATAAATAAAAGTGTGGATTAGCATTGCAGTTTGTAGTAATACAATATAGCTAAATCCATAGCATAACATGTATTGGATAATTTTACGTAGGGTGTGATTTTAAAAGTATAGAACATAAAGGCAATAATGATATAGCAAAATGTATATTTATCTGATAGCTTATTGGCAAAGGAAATAAATACGTAGCTTTATCTATCATAAAGCTTAACAGCAGGGGATAGTAATTAGTAGCGGTTATAAACTCGTGTCGTAGACTAACTAGGCTAGATGAGGATTTACCACAAAATAGACTCTACCAGTATTAATAGCGAAGAGGTGCTATGTGTATGAGGGTAGTCTACGCTGAGTCGTGTATGTGAAGTAAAGGAGCAGGTACCTATTTCATTTCGCGTAGACTAACTACCGACTTTTGTAAGCAGAGAGCTGTCAAATCTTCATCACACGTATTATGAGTGTTATATAGCTAAACGGATAGATTATGTATGCAGTCAGTGACTAAAGATCAATAATTGAGATGAGAGAACATTAAATAAAGTTGTTACAACTCTCCCCAAATGAAATATGGAGTTTGGCATTAAGCTCTGCTTGACGTCCCTCCGCTTCTACATTGATTAATTTGCAAATACGTGGATAAATTATGCATTCCGGAATTCCAAAGCACTATTAGTACACAACAGCGCAAAACTGTCTACTAAAATGGGTTACTCTCGTCTCATACCCTAACATATTGCAGAAATTTGGAATAATATTATTTTGCAGTATGTTCTATCAACTACGTATATTTGCGGTTATCTTATCTACTACAGGCTACATAGTAAATAATACAATATAGCATTGTAGCAGAAGTATATATGGTAAGGAGTACAGTATTCTGCAAGGTAGAACTTTTGTAAATGTTGCCTTTTTTAGTGTTTGCCCCAAAGATAATTCATTAAAGTATAGTTAAACCATGTTCGCTACATGCAATTTGTTTTTTGTATGTTCTCTGGTGTTTGTTACACATTTCATGATAAAGTGTACTACGTATAATCTACCGCAACATTCTTAAATTAAGGTAGGATAACAACTTGAAGATTAAAACTAATATTACCCTGCTGGTAGTAAGTAGTATTTGAGTACAAGGTAAAATGCAGTTTCGTTAAGAAAAGGTTAGCCCATGCTTACAAATGGACGCCCGACGTAACGTAAGAAGGAATTAATTTTGTAAAGGTCACTTTCAGTAATGCTTTCATGTTCACCGTTACATTTTAAATAAA
Source organism: Tomocerus maximus (assembly GCA_019776445.1). Taxonomy (NCBI): domain Eukaryota; kingdom Metazoa; phylum Arthropoda; class Collembola; order Entomobryomorpha; family Tomoceridae; genus Tomocerus; species Tomocerus maximus. Next base: position 1,272 of record JABASH010001973.1, on the reverse strand, counting down.
CCATTTTCAATATTATTACTAAGCTTCGTGTATTTAATTCCACTGCCCATTGTTTATTGTTTCCAAACAGAATACTAAAATCTTATTGTGTAAAGTCATAACACCATTGTCGTCGCCTAAACGGAAGTAAAAGGCTGGAATTAACACACGCTATTCAAAAACAATGACTGATTTGCTTTGCTTTTGCCACTCATTCATTCAGTGGCAAAAGTCATGTATGAGTCAGTCAGGTTTACTTGATGTAATTTTTCATAGGATACCGACTACATTTTTGTATGTAATAAAACTCCAAAAAAACAGCAGCAGTGGGTAATAGGGTAATGCGAACATTACTTTTCTGTGGTTCGTTTATTTTCGATGATGATGAATTCCAACGAGAGCTAATTTTGCTATGATATTTTGTATTCGAGAAATAGTTAGTTTGACGAATTTCTCAGCAAATGGTGCTTGACTAGCAGTAGGTTCGTGTCATACTCCATGAGTTTATAGTGATATTGCAAGATATCAAGCTAGGAAACCATATCAAACAATATATAGGCACAACACCTACTTATGTAGAGGATGAAAGTGGTCTGCATACATTAGTTATTATGAGGTAGATGAACGTTGATGTAAATGAACTGCTGCCCCAAAAGTGAAGATCTGACGATTCCATGAGGCAATCGAATTAGAATTCAATGGAAAATAGATGTGTACTAATTATAGACCATAGATAAGAATTTCTTTCCAAAACAAAACAAAAATAAAACACTCAAACAAAATAGACGTCATCCATCATCTTCCGTGATTTCTGGGTTACCTGTCCTGTCTTTGATGGAGTCGTTGTTTATCACTTTTATTCAAAACAACACGCAACAAAACTGGAGAGAAGCCGAAATGGAATCACGAAATTTTACAAATTAATTCCGAGAGATAAAATAGTTTTGACGGAAAATTAATTCATTACCAGCTGACACATAGGTATACTGTCTCCTCCTGGCATTTTTATTACTTGCAATAAACAATAGAAAACACTGCTTTTTAAGGTAGACCTAAACATTCAAAGTGTAAAGGGAACTTGATGAAGTTTAAAACTAATAAATACTATAATATTACTTACTTTGAAGTTATGTAAAATATGAACCTAAACACGCACATGCAGTAACTGGTACGCAATGCACTATGCACTATCATATTTTCATAACGGCACACACGGTTATTTAGGTGCTTTGTATGTGACTTTGTGATTTTAAGCTACCTATTTTTATTTCACGTCTTATGTTGCATGATGAC
>JABASH010001972.1:0-22615 GCA_019776445.1 Tomocerus maximus | reverse complement strand
TATACAATTTATATGGCTTCATGGAGGTCTAATGTGAGCTGAGCGAAGAGTTAGCCACGCCTTTCAGATAAGAGAGTTTACTTCTTTGGGTAAACTGGTAATAAATAGATCTTGTTTTGTCTGATTATCTCACATTATTGACGTTGTTTAGAATTAATTAAAGCTACCTATTTCACGGGTGCCAATTCTGTAATGTAGGTATATATTTTAGCCGAAATGTGATTTTACGTTTTGCTATTCGATCTAGATGAGGGAATGGGAAAAATTAAAATTTTTGTTAATGGTTTTGGTCATTGTGTGCAAGGTGTAGGTATAGTAAATGATGAATCCAAGGGAATTAACTGTTATCATAAAAAGAGTTTTAAAATGAAGAAATGGTAGTGGAGCTAGTGGTTGGGGTATCTGAAATAACTTATATTCAAATGTCACAGAAATCGAATTTTATTTTCTGTTTATACCATGCTAAGATGTAGTTAAATATATAATTTAAGTAATCATAATATTGGCTGTATACCTATGTATTATATGCGAAGATGAAAGTGTCTGTAGATATAGTTCATAATGCAGTAGTCAACTTATTAAAAGTGCCTATGGCCTTTAGTGAAATTAGATGTATATATTTATTACACTATATACATTATTTCCTTCTTGACTCGTCGTTGTTGGCTCTATTTGTGTTAGTATTTTGCATTTAAGAAGTACATGCTCTAAGAATACGGCTTAAACTGGAGGAGGCTTTCGATTTACAATGTGCATTATATTTTTGGATCGGAAGAATCTTATTCTTTTTTGACAATAAGCGTCTAGAGAGTGCAATGGAGGCTGTAGAATGTAGAGTGTATTTTGAAGAGCAATGCAATAGTGGAAAGTCTTGTTGTCAATTGTTAGATGTCTACAGCACCAGCATCAAGCACCTTACTACAATATGTATGATTTTTAGAGGATGAAAACGAATTCAATCAAAGCTTAAGATGGAATAGAAAGTGTGGGAACGGCAGATTCGGAATAGAGAAGGCATCATATTTGGATTTTTGAAAGCTGATTGTGACTGTGAAGGACTTTTCAAGATTTTTAGGATTTTCTACTTTTGCTGATTTTTGTTAGTGTTCCTAAAATATGTGATTGTTACGTTTGGGAACAGATTGGCTAAATTCCACACTCACACAACCCGAGAATGTATTTCTGTACTCACGTTATTATTCGTGTATTTTTGGATAGTATGAGTGCATGTACGTTGAAAGGTAAGTGTAGGAAGGAAAGATGGTTGTTTGCAGTCACAGGAAAAGAGAAAAGCCACTATGAAATTCCAGATCTCTAAATAGTTATTCTCGTTGAGCATGAGATTCTCCAGAAGCACTCCAATACTCGAACTATTCAACCCTGGGAAATGAAACGATCGAATACATTTATTCCACGTTCCGCGTACAGCAAAAACTGCAAATAGTAGAAAGACTAGGGATGAAAACGAATCAGTTGATTTTCTAAAGAGAGAATCTTCCAAGATGCAATTTATCAATTTATACCTGAAATGTAAAGCCGAGTCGAGAGTATTTTTTCGAGAGAAAAGATATAAAATAAAGTTATCGATCACACTTAGCCTAAGCCCTTTAGAGAAGATCTTTGTGAGAAGGCCAAGACGAGTCTCTGGAAAGGAGATAAAGGTATGTTTAAGTATAAGACATTCTGGAAAGGCAGTGAATTTGAATTCTGAATAAGTCCTTCAGAAATGAGATGACGATATCCGAATTTGGCAGATGCACTCCACACCCACAGGCCAATGCAAGGCAGGTGATTTCTCTCATAGCTATATGGATCTTCGGAATACAGAATCATTCAATTTACTTCCATTTCATTCAAACTAAGACACTCATGTCATGAATGTCTGTCGTCTATATACGAAGCTAACAGGACTAGAACTTTATTTAGGTTGGCTTGGCTAGGTTGATTGGCGACCCGAATCTGGTATATACTTCGCTTCGTTGAGTCCTTCTCTCTACAGATATATTGAACTCGCTGCTCGATTAGAATGTATTGAACCGTCACAACGGTCGGAACAAAGCAATTCCAGGTATTTCTTTAAGCGAGTGTACGACTTCACGTTTTTTCCACAGGAACCATCAGCAAAAATAAATGAAATTTTTATCTTTCTTCTAATGTCAGAAAATCTGTTGAATTTTAATGTTTGACGGTTTCATCCTTTGCATAATCATTTAACAGTATTTTATATATAGAATCAGGAGAGGTACAGATAACTGCTGCTGAATGAAATCCAAAGGCATAGATAATAAATGATAATGAGACACAGAATTAGGTAGGCATACGATCTTTCATTTCATTCTTATTCAATCCATTCTTCTCTCACTATAATTTTTATCTTCTCGTGTGGGGTTTAGGAAAGTGTGGACACTTATTTCACTGTATTTGAATTGTCTGTGTTTTAGCTTAGTCCAGTAAATTCTCATTTTCAGATATTTTTCTTGACAGATATGTCAAATTGGTTGGCTGTTTAATATTCGAAATGGAAGTCATCTAGTAGATAGAAGATGTAGTCGGCTTTTTCATCTGATTATCTTAGATAGTTTAATGTTTACCTATTAAGTTGACTATAGTCGCCTGAAGTTAAAATGAATGAATTATCAACATTATTTGAATAACATGTCTAAATTCTGTTTATTATAAAGCTTGTGCTTAAGAGCACTGTTGAGGATCGCAAATTTCTGATAATTTGACAACTTAACAATCCTTTTTGACTGCTAAGTTGTCAGATGTAGTACACAAGTACGTATACGGAAATAAGTAGATACCTAAATTACAATTTTGCGATTGTGAGTGGCCCAGATGCTATGCTATAGGTTCGATATAAAGGGCAATATGCAATCAACTACTACCAAACCATAACAATTGAATGAGATTGTAATGTAAATTAAAGTAGTTTAGGTTTTTATGGCTCTGAGATGCATTAGATTTTAGATTACATTGCAGTATGGGAGAAGTTGTAATGTCATTGTCTAACAAACACTTTTTTTCTTCTTACAGACACCAATATCGTTTCAATGCGGTGCTGATGCGACAACGTTTCGAGGAAAATCGTAATGAGCTGGATATGCGAAAAGCAAAGGAGTTGTTACTTCTCGGTGAGGAGGAGCTTCGAATAAACACTCACTTTCAACCTATGAAGTGTAAGTTCAGAAGACAGTTAATTGATTGTGCTACAGTTACGTTACAGTAATGCTTACCACAACTGAACGTGGAAGTTAATTACGGAAAGTTTATCTTTCTTTTAATATCTCTTTGAATTTGCTCTGTTGCATAATATCGGGATTTTCAATCAGGATCCTGGAATAATTTTAGGAAAGATTAGCAAATCTAAATTATGTCATGATCTTCTTGCATATATGTATACTTTCAAACTGGTAATTATTTATGTGGTCGTTTTAGGTGTTGATTTTGATGGTAGATTGAATCGTAAGTTGGTTATCTTGCTTCCGAATTGACAACGAAGAGATTTTCCCCGATGATTGAAATGGAAATGTAATCTCTTTGAAAGTGTACACAGTTGTAGACGTCAGATGTTGTAGTTGTATAGTTGACTAAAAGTAATTAATACCTACCTTCTAAATGAGTGTTTAACCTGTTTAATTAAGACTAGGTCCGTGTATTTAATGTGAAACTATAGCACGGCAAGTATTCAAGTTGTCAGTTTGTTTGCGATGTGTGGAGTATGTATATCCCAAACCGCAGTTTGTTTTGCAAATAACTTTACTTAGGGCTTATGGCTAAGGTTGCCGTAACCAGAAAATAATTTCGGGGGGAGGGGATGGTCACGCCAAAGTATGTTAAAACAGATCATTATTTTCGTTCAAAACGAGAAAAACTTTTTCACGTTTTTGCTTAAAAAATCGTCTATTATTTCGATTTCGGGGAGTGGCATTAGTGAGGATGCCGCAATCACAGATGAATGCGTGTCCCTAAAAATGAATTCTTTGCAATTGGTGTCATTGGCCATTAGGCACGAGAATGTCGAATGTATTCATTACAGATAGTACGGAACACAGTTTACGGGAGACAAGACCTACCGCCCTGCCTAATGAGCAATGTAGTAGAACAGTAAATATGTGCTTAAACTTTGAAATGTAGGAGCTAACGATGTAGTACAGTTCATTTCATTTGTCTCGAGTTTATAGAACATCGTTTGTGTAACCCACTAGATGACTGGACATAAACTGCAAAGATTGAATATTTAGGTACATTGCCAAGAAAATTACATGTATGCACCATTAGCTTTCACTAGTAAGGCACTATCAAATAAGTTAGATTTTCTCTTCCTTAGTCCTTTTTTTCTGTGCCGTACATAAATGAGAACAATGAGTATAAGTAGAATAGGGTAGGTCAAATATAAGCCTTCCCTATTATAGCCTCCATAATCCCGGTAGTTTTCGGATGAATGAGTTGCATACGAAGTAATAATTTACATTCTAGTTCATATTCATTGAATATTTAAGCACTTGGCTGATAGTTTGTCCAAACGTGATGCTCATTACCAATTAAAGAGGACTGAAGACTGGCCCGACCAACCCCGAGAGAGAACCACCGAATTTTGTGGTGTGGTGTAGGAAAGAAAATCAACTTACCCTGCGGATTTTGTCTTTGTCCGCTATGTACACTGCAGCATGTGCTTCCAGTCGCTCCTAGTATCTTATTAGCCTATGAACCATAAACCATAACCATATTATAACTAACTGCTGATGTTGCCTAATGTTGTCGTATAGCATGGTAACGTCTACTAGGGTCCTTAATATGTATTTGTATTCTCTCTATATGCTAAATTATGATCGCCTGTGCCATTTATAGTTATAATGTACAGTATAAATTACATGTAGTAATGAAGGAAGTTGCAGTCTTACTCAGATTCTTACTTACTGAATAAATTAAAGGCAAATGTAGCATGTTCAGTTCATGGTATTTATGGACAGTGTTATGAACTGTGGACTTTTCTATTTTAATGTAGCATAGTACTAAAAGGCTTAAAAATTACATTATTCGTAACTACCCACTACGTCATGAGGCTAATAAAAGTTGATTTAAATAACTTGCTATTTCACTAACTTGTTCTATGGTCTGCTCAGTGCAGTGGGTAGAGTTTCGTTAGAATCTCATTGTAATGTATTGTCTCAAGTAGTCTCATGTTTGTGGAAAGATACTTTTATAGCCAACTTCTTTTTGCATTGGGTATGTTTAAAGACTACATGCTACTAAATCCCCATTATGGTATATATCAGTAATATTGTAAAGAATAGACAGGGAGGTATTAAATGTGTTACTTATCCTGCAGTAATTTTTCGATTCCGAGACCGATGTTTGAAATAAAGAGCTCAGGTTTGATTTCCCGTGAGGATTTTTGGTGTTTTGTGCTGGTAGTTTGGATTGGCCAAGGTGGTTTTGTGAAACCTTTATGAACTATGAACTTAATGAATGCTGCTATACTCCAAAATGGATAATAATGTGAAGGGCTAATGTTGTCTGAGTTAGTGAACTCTAAAAAAGAGAGCTCATTCTTATTCTCTCTCATCCCTTGAGTGTACTCCCATCGACTCTAATTAAATTTGTGAATCCGAAACGTGTGCTTGCATTTCTGACTGACTTGATTTCGTTAGGCTTCTTTCCATAGCATTCTGGCCACAGACTCCATCACTCCAGCGTCCACTACATTCAACTCGCTCTCTTTTCTAGCTGTATTTATCTGTAATGCAGTATTATACTTCAACATATTGAACAAATTGCTAATCTGGGCATGAAAACCGTTGATAGTTACACAAACTTATATTTGTCTTGCCCAATGCAACAACTTACGAACACGTACTCCAGACTCCAGCACAATCTCTAAAACAAACCACGCCATATCTGCAACGCAACACGCAACAACTATGTAATTTATTAATGATGATTATGGCTACTTTTACTGTATCTTATTAACCGAAAATCTGACAACTATAGTAGATTTTTATATTTTTTGTTCTTTATATGTATCTTTTTTGCAATGTCGAATTGTCAGTAATTGTGTCTCATTTAAATTGTTGGAAGTTGGAATTGAATTGCAAGAAATGGGTTTTTATAAGTTTGAATATTGTAGTGATAAAAACGAACATCCAAAAAGTTACATTATGTAGTAGTATACAGATGATAGAGGTTGAGTTGATTCCATCAAATGTCTACTTTGGGTTAATTCTACTTCTCTCTGCTCCAAATTCTACATGTTTTATCTTCATTGCAAAAATTCTGACTAAGCAAATTATGTAGCTTGTTTAATTTCCCATTGGCATGATGGGATGAAGTGTTTTGCTTTTGGTTTGTCGTGAGAACTCATTTTGCGCCATTCTTCCGTATAGGAAAAGATGCACGTTGGTGAACTAAGCCTGCTCTATCATTTCATCGGAAAATCCTCAAATACTCTTTAGGGCAACTGTTTGTTAGTGTATAGCAAAAGATAATCGTCAAGTCTCTTGGCTCTTCAGTTCTGAATTCTCCAAACTAGAGCTTTAGCTATTGTATTGCAAGAAAGAAGGATAATTTTTTTAATGCTTCTGCGTTGTAGCCTCTGCGAAAACTTGCAAACAGAGTTAAAATAACTATGTATACAGGTACTTACATGCTAGGGGGTGCATTAAGCCCAAAGATGTGTCTGGCTTTGAATATTTATATTTTATACACCTATTTATATTATATTTATTTATAGTTAAGACAAACTGACGTGAGTGACTAAACCGCAGTTAGGACCGCAGGCCAATCTAACTTTGCAGATTTTAGTTAGTTTAATTTAAATTAGGTTAGGTCAAAAAAATCTGAGAAGATTCCTATGTGCATAAACATAAAGCAATTTTATATATAATCGACATCACCTATCACTCTATCACTACAGGTCCAAACTCGGTGCAATGGTACCGTAAAACATTTAGAAGACAAATATTTAGAGTTCAAAATACAACTGTAAACGATGTACTGCATTTATCGAAAAAATGACCGATAGATTTATATAATATTTGTAAAATGTGTCGCCAGAAGTTCTTTACGCAACAAAACTAGCAATGAAAGCATGTTTGATTTGGCAGATCTAAAAATATTATTGATAATATGTTGATTTAGTTCACAAATAAGTTATTAAGAAAATTCCACCCAGGTCATCCCCTCACATACGTTACGTTTGCGAAAAATAAAAAAATAATTTCTTTTTGTTAATATTGCAGTTCCTGAATCACCTGGGGGTGTTGCTTACGAAAGAGAGACAGTTGCCCCAGACTGGGTTTTGGACTATTGGCATCCTTCAGAGAAAGCTCAATATCCAGAGTATTTTGCTAGAAGAGAGCAACGGAAGAAAGAGTATGTAGAAATGTGGGAAAAGCAATATGGAAAACCAGATCCAAACGAATCCCATCACTGATTTGATCCATTCGTACTGCTAATTCGTTGGGTATACACTGCATCGGAAAAATTGTCGCTTATTGAACATGTGTACATACATATGTATTATTATGTATATGAATGTTTTCTCGTTAAAACGTGAATGTAGTAAAATAATCAAGTAATGAACTTGTCAGTCAAATTGAAAAGTAACTGTTAGTTAAATATGGTTTCATAAGATTTTACTGGCAATAAAATTTTGTTTTACATCAATATAGAATTTTTGATAAAGGTCATATGCTACTAATAATATTCACTCATCGGCAATGACTAGACGACCTAATAACACGTTGATTTGCATAATAAAACTTCACTAAATATAAAACACCGTTATTTGGTTAAAATTAACTTTTCGCTTGCTATTTACGCTGTCACAGTGGAATCGGAGGATAGACCGGTATGTTTGAAGGCAGGAAAGGTTGTTTTTGGAATGGGCTAAAATATAACAATAATTTATGTACCTACATACAATTTTAATATTTTAAATCTTCTTTGAATGAAAAATGGGTTCAAAATGACTAACTTTTATTCACTATTAGCAGAGAGTCGCCTGTTGTTTTGGAGGAACTTGCTCAGTGCAAACTTGAACTTGTGCCAATTCCTTTTGCGCACGAAGCACTTTCTTGTAAGCATGGGTAATTACCATTGTGCATTCATTTTCAGTCAAAGTTCCTTTGCAATCTTCTGCTGGTATAAGTGAGTCAATTTCAGCCTGAAAATATTCAATCAATATAGTGCCCAGTGTTGATTTTGATTATGTAGCATATTAATGTAATAAACGCTATATATTTGAATAACATCCGCTACATCAAACCAAGCAGTAAACAAATCGAACTGATGAATAATGGTGTTTAATAGACTGGAAAAAGCAATACAATACAAACCTTAAGATCGCGACGAAAAGCTTCTACAAGATTCCGATACTGCTCGACGAGTCGGGACTCAGCCTGTATACAGTCCATCTTACTCTTGGCATTAAGCAGTTCTCTCTCGGCGCACAATAATGTTTCTTCTGCTGTCACCAGTAATGGATTACAATGTGTGTATCTACATGATTTCCCGTTTTCAATGACCTCTCGAAGTCGACATAACAATTCCCATGCACATTGTCCTTTTTGTAATGCTTCTTTGACCTATTCATGACATTTTCTCAATCATACATACATAGTCTAATCAGGGTCTAATAGTTTCCTGATACATGTAATAAAAACGTAACGACAGGATATTTGAACTAACCTTCCCACACCGTTTGACAGCAACATCGTATACATCACACCACACTTCCTCGAATCGTGGAGAATCAACACCATCCTCTTCAATGGCACAATACGCTTTATCCATGAACTCTTTTATAAGAGCGGAAGCCTCGCAAAAAGCCTGTTGTATTAATTCAAAAATATCATTGTCTTGCCACAATACATTACGTAGTATCTAATGGATTTAGTCATTGTAAATACCTTTAGAGCGTCTTCAGTGTATGAGACCACTTTGGGTTTGACATCTTTTAGAGCGCTTTCTAACTCTGCATTGGCCTTTGCGATCAATTCTTCTTCCTTGTCCATTTTTCGAAGGCACGCACTGTCTTCACCTTTGTAAAAAAGATAAAAATATATGAATTTAACTATAACAACGAATTCCAGTCAATTACCTGCAGTTCTCTCGTGTTAATAAACAACTTACACTTTTTCTCAGTACATTTTTCTTCTGCGCAGTGGACCCTAAAAAATTCAAATACTTTTATAAGTTAGGTTTTTTGATTAAATGTGCTTAATGTCAATGTCTTCTTCAAAGTAACTTACATGAGAGGACCAATGTGGTTTTCCTTATTGAGGAAGAAAAAGGCTGAGCCGGCCATAGCAGCTCCAAATACTGCGTACATTCTGTTTCGTGATCTGTAGAAAAAATTCCAAATAGTTCTTGAATTACATATAATTTCAAAGCAGAGGTCAATAAAGCAGGATATAAACATCATTATAAATGACAATCTCGTTCGATTTGTGAGGGGATTGCTCTGTTACCAATAAGTTTATTTTTTATGTCTGGATGCATTTTTTAGTAGGTAGGTACGATCAGTTATTTTTTAGTACCTATTGTACTGCAACATTTATAATTAAGTCGGTTTGACTGAATAATTAAGAATGATTAGCATAAATTGTATCCAAAATATGAAATAAAAGAAACGCTACCATCTAAATTTTTTACAGCATTTGTAATATTGCTAAAGTTTGATTTTATGGTTTTTGATTGAAATTTTATGCAGTACTACTTTGTAGTTAAGATTCTAGCTCGACAATTCGAGTATATTTGTTACTTCGAATTTTTGAATCCTAAACTGAAAACATAAAAGAACCAAAACATAAGATTCAAAAGCATAAAGGAGTTTCATCCAAGGGTAATGTTAAATGCTACAGAAACAATTAGGTGAAATTGCTCCAAGATTTTGGTCAACCCAAACTTTTAGCAAACAGTAGAAATATTAAAACTCGAGTGGCAATAATTTCTCAAAGCAATTGAGAATATAGTAATCTCTTACTTACCCATGTTCCCAAGATGTATAACAAGCAATCGGGCTCAAGTTGACCCTCCCGGAACTCCGAAAATTTGACAACCGTCTACAAAAAATTGACATTTTGATCACTTGAAAAATTGCGTGTCAGCTCCGAGAAAATCAAAACGTACTGTCAATTATCACTGTCTCGGTCTGCTCTGAATAGACTTTTGAAGAAATCTCAATAAAACAAGAAACGATTCACATTTTCAGTTTGGTAACCGTAGTAGTGCACGAGACTTACACGAGATTTGTACTCAATGGGTACCATATATAGCTATCAATCTACTACCGAGTGTAATAATTCCGTTGTGAGTTGCTTGATTGCTTGACCGTGGATTTCTGTCCAAATGGACATCTTACAAAATTACAATCCATTACCCGAAGAATACAGTTACACAGAATGTACCCGCCTCGCCTCGCATTAATCATTTGATCCTTATTTTAATGACGATGAACAATGAACATAATAATTTGGATTGTTTTATCATACTATACCATCATTGGATCTAGAAAACCCGGATTACTCCACACGAGGTATATTTATTGCAGTAGGAGAAAGCATATTTGGCATTTTAAGCCGTTTTAATAAAAGTATGAGATTTTTATTTTTTTGACTACCTGGCTGAGGGCTGGCTACCTTTCAAATCGACGAAACAATAATCCTACCAAAAAACATCGAAATTAAATTCTAAAATCAATGCCATATTTTGATCGTGCAAAAAGTCCTCGTTTCACGCTACACACCTTTTCCACCCAATTCATGAAACTTTTACATTACTTTCACAAAAGTGAAAGTTGTGCGAAAGCGGAACGAAGTTTAAACAGAAGTGAAACTTCACAAACACTGAAACATCCACGTGAATAGAAACATTCTATTGACAACTGATGGTGACAATAAGCTTAAATTATATGTATAAGAGAGCAACAACAGCAGAAACAGGACATAGAGGACTAAGAATTTGGGTACATGGTATGTACACATCCGTTTTAACATCAAAACAAAAAGAAGACCCGCACGTGATGCCGAATTTGGGGTCGGAAGTAGAATTATAGAATTCTCTGCGATGGATAATCTTTAGGATGAACTTCGTGTTAGTACGCCACAGTGGCTGTAAATAGTTTTACATTATTCGTTACGTATTTTATTTTATTCGGATTCTATATAACAATGGTAAGTTTTTAAAGTACTGAATACTGCATTAGAGATTCTATACAAAACTTTTAGTGATTTAGTATTAATAATTCAGCTACAGTGCCATACAATTTTACAATGAATTTGATTTTGAATGTTTATTGTGCTTTTGTTCGCAAACGGTTTATGGTCAATAACATAAAGCATGTGGTTCATTTAGTTTTGTATGTTTTTACCTTTAGATATGCACAGTATGGCAATAAAAAGAGTAACCACCATACTTTCTCGTTCCTTAATTTCAATAGACCTTTTGCTAAATTCTGAACTGCCCCACTTTCACCTTCCTTAACACAGGGCAGGAACGAACCTGCAATGTATCTATCTGTGTTATAGAAGGTGAAAGTGGGACAGTTTCGAGTTTAGCAAAAGGCATATTCACTAAGAAACATTCACCAGTTTATTTTCCGTTAAAGATTTAAAGAACTGATGAAAGATATATTGAGCTAGTATAAGGAAAGGTGTCTCTTGTTGTCGTCATACTGTACATACTGTACAAAAAAAACAATACATTTTATCTCCATAAAAGTCGTTCCTTTCATGCTGAATTCATTTTGATAAAAATTATAGTGAGTGAATATTTAAAGTTAGACAAAGAGGCAATATTGTTTTAATTTTATACTTTGGGTAACAGTTTCAGTGAAAGTCATCAAGTAGGATACAAAAGAACAAAAAAATGAAAATTAAGTGTTTAGAAAACGGCTTAAAATATTAACTCCGGTTTGTTCTATTCCCCCAGCCTCTTCGATGCATGTCTTTATATTCATCCATATCTCTCTGCCGACGAAGAAGTTCTGGATCATCACCCCTGTCCTCCTCAGCATCTTTTTCGGCCCCATCATCTTCATTTTCCGCAGCGTTATTGATAGTAACAGGACCTTGGGCATGTGATTTTCCAGGCCAAATTCCTTGTTCCCGGCGCTGTTGATAAAATTCTTCCACAGTCAGAACTGGAACGGCTGGATATCCTAGACCGTACACTTTCTTTTGCTCCTCATTGCGTGTTATTATAAATGTTGATGGCCCATTTCGACGAGGAACTAAATTACTACTGGGTTCTCCGGATGCAGGACCTCCAGAACCAGGCTTTCTGCTTTCGGCAAACTTTATTAACTGAATCTCTTGATCTATCATAACGAGTTCACCTTGTGCTTTGTTGGCATCACGGCGAATTTTTGCTATGTAAAGTTCACGGACCACCTCATCATCAAGTTCTTCACCTTCCTGGTAGAGAAATTATAAAATCACAAATCATTATTAGTGCAAAGCAATGTCATAATCTGTCATAACTTGTCAAGAAAAATGCCAGAATATGATTTTCAGTACGCGACTACCTGTTGTCTTTTATTAATTGCTTCAATTTTAGATTCTAATTCCTTAGTTTCTTTTATTCGTTGAATTTTTTCATTTCTACTTTCTTGTGCAGATTTGATTTTAGGGTTTCTATTTTCTGTATCTTCAGTAGGAGGGGGATTTCGAATAATACCATAATCGAAACTTCTCTGGAGAAAATCTTGAAAATATACGAGACTTAATTGACAAACGGTTTTTCTATCTTCATTTGTGTTGACTTGCCAGAGGGCACCTAACATATATGGAAGAAGGATGAATTTTAAATCATCTGCGGGTATTTCTTCAACACTTTCGTTTCTGCTAAACATATCGACAGCAGATACAAGGCGAGTTATTTCTTCAAATCCTCTGATAGTTTTAATTATTCGTTCCTGTAAACAGTAAATCAAATTAGATATTCAATATTATAGTGAAGTTATTTTGCTATTGAATAAATACTTGATATTGGGATCAGTTTTCATTTCAGTACTAGCAATATTGACAGCCTATTTCAATTCTAATTCAATTCCGATTTCACAAGACATTTACCTGAGAATTTGATGAATTTGTATCATCCGGAGATTCAAATATTAAATTAAAGTCTTTGCATAACTTATCATAGGCTGCTGCAAGGGTCGGTTCTTCAAGTTCGTAATTGCTCTCCATTGCTATTTCGATTTCTGTATGTATTAATGTAAACTGAGCAGTTATTTAGTAGCTATCTTCTGCTTTGTCACTGGTCTGCTTTTAGAACGCACTGCCGAATTTATTTGTGAGAACAACAAATATATTAAAATTATGCGCTGAACACAACGTGACAATGAGGAAATGGCAATGCAAAGATTACATTTCTCGGCGGTTAAAATTAATTTGAACTGTAACAGGACCGCTGCCGGAGATTCTATTTCTATTCTATCATGTATTTCAATCTATCTGGCTTCTTCTGCCTCATCATCATATCACTCTGACTGATTTGTTTTGATTTCGTTTTTGTCACTGTCACAGTTGTCACTCAAACTCAGAGATCAACTAACTTGTCCCTCAGACTCGGTAGTTGGATCGGACCTTAATTTTGAAGCGGGGAAAGGTTGAAGGTCTGCAAAATGCAAAGAACATTTCAAGTAGCAAGTTCTTTGTGGTCATCCTTAAGAACATCTTTGAATCGGTTGTCAGATCCTTTTTTTCCTAATCAAGGTTTGTAGTTCGTTTGTATTGCAAAATAGTATTCTATACGATTTTATCCGTAAGAACATTAATATGTATGTACGCTACGGCGGTACATTAAACTTTCACCATGTCATTTCGCAAGTGAAAGTTTTAGATCGCGTTTAGGCTTCAAAAGTGAAATTTCCTTTAACATGGAGAAAGCTATATGAAGCGTTACTTTATTTGAGTTCTTGATATTCTTGATAGGATTGTCTAATTTATAGCAATGTAATTTTATTACAAAGGATGGCAAGGGGAAAGGATATTTGTTGGATACTTACCGCAAGTGGAGTTGGAGTCTGAAGATGAAAAGACCAAAGGATTTCTGTGGGGTGTACCTAAGAAGCGTCGAACTATTGAAAAACGCTGGCAAAGAAGATTCGGCTTTCCAGAATGGCATTGGAAACCGTTTAAACCAAAGACTAACATAAGAATATGTGATACATGTGGACATAACTACGAAGCAAAACATTTATGCCGTGAGTGACATTGTGACATTGAATTGATTTATAAGGTTAATTTATTTGTTGAGAGGGATTTGGTTGGGATGGGTCAGACGCTCTATAATAGCTAATATACAGTAGACCATTTCGAAAAAAGATCATCTGTCGTGTTCTGAATGATTCATGCAGTTGACGATGGGGCAACTATTGCTTCCACTATGTAGCTTAAAAGTAATAGAGTTGACCTTGGAAGGGACAATTATTTTGAGAGGGTCAAATATGTGTATTACTATGACGGTGAACGGCGATTCCCGACAGTTCTCGTCCAATTTGTCCCAATTCCTCCCAGGCATCGGTTTGGATGGAAGCTATATTGTACCTTTGTACCCTATGTAAAACTGATTTTTATGACAAGTTTTATTTTTATTAGGTAACTGTTACGATAGAGTTGTTGCCGAAACTAATGCTATCCGTCAAGCTGCGGAAGCCAAGTTTGGAGATGAACCGGAGAATAAAAACATCGTTGTTTTGTATGAAAATGAACTTCAAACTGTGGATTCTAATGAAATAGAAAACAAAGTTATAGTTGAAATACCAAAACCAAGGCCATATTGGTTTAGTAAAAATCTTCTACAGAAAACAACTGTCAGTACGAATACTGAGGAAACGACTGTGACTCAAGATAGCACAACTATTAAACCATTGCCGTCGTAAACGTACGCAGTATAGCAATAAGTTTTTTTCTACTAATCTATTTAGTTCTAGTTGATGTGAATTAGCAAACAATGTATAAATACCACTAAACACCAACAAAGATTAAAGATACCATATAAAATTACGAAATCGAGTAGTAAAAGTAATTACAGCAATGATATCGTCACCAGTTATTGTAAGTCTTGTTTTTTAGCAATATGTTTTTACTGTAGTGAATGGCAAGATCTCTCATTCACAATCACTAAACTCGGTATGCGTGTCATGTTGTGTCTGAATGTCACGTCTGATGATCTGAAGACGTCTGAAGATGTCTGAAACTGGAAGCTGTCCATATTTGAATAAACAGGGCATATATTTTTAAAAAATCAAAATGTAGAAAACATGCAAGAATATGTAGACGAAGATGGTTTTGGTTTGATATAAGGGAGATACGAACAAGCAATGTATGGAAATGTAATCATGTTAAGTTTGTGTGACGTTTGTAGAAATGCTTAATTTTTTCGTTACATGCACATGCATTAATTAATAATTGATTAGTGTTTTAAACACTAGCTTTATTTAAATACAGTATTTTGACTTTATTATGCTTTTTGATGTAGTAGAGACACTTCAAAAGTGTCGCTGATTTGTTTCGAGATGACTTACTGAACTATCATACCTGCTTGAATGCAGATTTCTACTACGTTGGAAGGCTCAGCGATAATTCTGACTTGAGCAACAACAGTTTGCTGTAAATATAAATTGATGATTTACAATGTAGTCAATTTTAGTAGTAATATTTTGCGAGGAAACATAAGCACAGTACTTTCACCAAGTTATGTTGGACTTTTCAGCCTGAACACTGGTATTTTTTTGTACGCCTTTTCATTTCACTACATTATAATTTCACCCCAATGTCACTGTGGCACTTCGTTCTCGCCAAAATGACATGAAACTGAAATTAAATGCAGCATGTGATGGAATGGTGAAAAGGGTAATTTGATAAGACGGGGAAAAATCCCTTTCGGCGCAAAAGGAGAACTTGGCGAAAGTGCCTCTTTTAAACAATATTGATTATTTTCAAAAATGCTTTTTATTTTGTTGACATACCCCGGACAAAGCCTCAGAAATCCGGATGGTTTGACTCGCCGTGTAATTTTGCCCTCCTGTGATAGGTCCAAGAGGACCTTCAGCAACTGGGATATTTTGTCCGGATGTGGTTCTAGCGGTCAGCTCGAATTTTGAGTCTGCACTGGATGCACTGGCAACAAAGTCACCTTCGATGGTGTAATCCCTATTAGGGGTAATGGTGCATGGTGGGGCACCGCTACACTCTGTAATCCTCAATTCAAGGGGTTGTCCGGCGGAGCCTGTATTTTCAAATATGAAATCAATAATTATTATTAATGCTTAACAATTTTCAATTTTATTTTCGAATTCCATTCTTTAAATACATACCGCAATTGATGACTGGAGTTACGACTCCCGCTGAGCATACAGCCAGCAACATGGAGAAAACTGCCAACTTGAACATTTTGAAAATTAAGATTTTTCTCGACCGAAACAACAAGTTTTCATAACACAGACAGAATCCAGTGAAGAACAAAATGTTCCTGTCCCTTTTATATATCCCAGATTAATTAATCTCAATGAAGGATTTTTGGATTAAACTTTCCATGAATAAATTATAATAACCTCCATTCCATACTTTATCAGCAGTAGTATTAGTTTGATATTCTGATATTGATTTTATTTAGTTGCCCTGTTCTGTGTCCTCCTGATGTGTGTTAACTTTAGGTTGTTTTCTGTATTTTAAGTAGCCCAGATTAGTAGATAATTATTTTGCACAGGGATTAAGATAAAAACATACAGGTAACGAACAATGTCCATCTTTAATCCTCACAAGTAATATATTACATTAATGTTATAATATTATGTTCATGTTCATTGATGCAGTTGGTTTGGTACATAGTCCAGCAAGTCCAAGTCCAACGAAACCTAATGACACAGTTATAAATCTGTCAAGGAGTTTTAAGCGTATGGTACCACATAAATTCAGAACAGGAGCAAATATAAAAATATTTTTGCCATTGTAATCAGTACTTACTGCAACATTATCATGAAATGACTGCTTATTTACAGGTATCACATTTAGTGCATTATTTGCATCAGCATTAAATATTACGTAATATTTGTAGATATATGCACACCTTGGAAATCTGTATTAGATAATATTTTTTTAAATAATTTTTAATGTACCAACGATTCACTAAAAGTTTCAAAGAATAATATGCTATTTGTATCTTAATTTAGCAGGCCGTTTACTACCTGTATTTATGTGCTAGATTCCATTAGAATTGAATGAAGAGAAGTATTTATATACCATAAAATTAATTATATACTAAGTCACCTTTTAATACTAGTCAGACTTAATTAGCTTAGCCAGACTGCTTTAGTATGTAAAACTTCAAAATACCATTCCACTACCATCATGGGTTTAATGCAAATGAAAATGTATTTTTAATAGCTATCACATATATTAGTACATTAAATTTTATTAGTATTTAACAGGTGAGTAGATCATTACAAATATAAAAACTGTATTTATAGTGAACTTTAATTCTTTATAAATGAAATATTGTTTATATTATAGTATTACAAGATTTTTAAAGTAATCAACCGTTATGATTATGAACCTTTACCATCTTAATCTAAAATTCATTGTCAATTAGATATTCAAGCTACCAATTACCAACCAAAAAGATATTCAAATGTTTTATTAATGAAGCTTGGCTGACTTTCAGTAGGTAAAGGGGCACTGAAAGTCGTGTAAGTATTAGGGGTTTGTGGATTTATGTCTACACTTTGCTGTCCCAAATATCTTATCCTAGTGCTACTGGGATGCCCTCCTTCAGAATTATATGGTACAACCCCGATCATTAGAGTTGCGTTTAAAATGGTACCATTTTTGCTGAGTGCTCGTCGACTTTCAATTTTAGTTGCATATTTTATATGAATCCAATTAGAGCCCGGTATAGATTTCTTCTCCTCAATAGATCCGCATTCCGAAAAATGAGTCAAAATCATAGACGTCGCCGCTGGAGGGAAACCAAAAACTGTCACCCATTCACCCGGTTCATGTTTATTGCTATCTATCAGTAATTCTTGAGTTGCTTTTGCTTGGTCACCTATTTCATAAAAATTACTTTTTAGTTCACTTTGATTGTGTGCCATGCGAAATAGAAAAAACTACAAATTATAAGAAAATGCATTTTCGGCTCGGTTAAGAGGGAAGCAACATAACATACTTAAAACAGATGTCAAATTTCCTATTCCATGCTTGGGAGGACCGGAGGCTACTGATTTTGACTCTGTCGGGGACGAATATGCCGCATGCTCAATTCGGTTGGCTAAAATTCCTTTATTTTCACTCTGTGGACTGGTTGGCATTAGCGGTGACATTGGTTTTATATGATCCCCTTCTGGATTATGAAAGCTCCCTTGAAAAAATGAAGGCAGATAATTTTGGTTCGGGCTAGGATAAAACGGAAATGGATGCCCTTCTGCTTGTAGCTCCATTTCTTGAGGAGATTCCTGTCAATTCAACAAAAAAAATTACATAGAGTACCTAATCTGTAAAACACTGGCTGAGATAAATACGCGACACAATATATTGTACCAACATATTATAATAAATTCATTTTCATTTAACCTGGCCTTGAAAACTTCTGCTATGAAGTTGATGGGGCGTCGATGGAGAGACACTGAAGAAACTGCGACCGGTTGCCATAATTGTATTTACGTAGACAGTGGTAGTCACAATCACAATTCACAAAGGTAACTTGAAACTGGAACAAAAAAATAATTTTTTAGACCATTCGACCGAGCCGTAGAGACTTGCAGTGTTTAATTGAATATTAATATGTATTTTGTGATATAGACATTTGACATTACAATGATTTCAAAATACTGAAAACTTACATTAATGTGAGTGATTGTCTAATCGGTTCGGTTCTCTGGACTTCCTGGAGTGTTCCGGTTCTGATATTTAGGTTTCAGTGTGTCTTTAACAAATAAACAAAAATTATAACTAAAAATGTATTAGCGAGTAAAACAAAATTCAACAGCAACTTCAACAGAGCAAGTAAATAGTAAACAGACAAAAAATGTGAAGACAGTACAGTGCAGCAGTCTACAAAATTATTCAAAGAAGGACCAGGATCAAACGACTTTTTCGTGACGTTTTGTGCTACATATTTAAAGCTTGTTTCACAGCACACAAAGTGATTGAATGGATGAAAAAACTGGCGCTTTACATCGGAGGAAGTCCAGGAAGAGTCTCAGTCTCGTGGTACACGGTACAAAAAATCTTCTGCTATAATGCGGCAAATCGATATCATACTTTCTCCATGTGATTCGATGTTAAGTTGAAGACGGAACGAAAGAAAGTTAATTACTATTAAGATTCCTTAAAAATATCGAAAGTTTTCGGAATATTTTCGGAGTTTTCTTCCCATAGACGGAACTATTTTAATTTCTGTGAATTTTGGTGGAATTGAATGAGTACATACACAAGTACGGTGCTATAATACTACGCGGTGCGGCTGACTCTGACTAACTCTTTCATTTAGATATAGCTATTATTGACCACTGTGCAGTTATTTGGAGGTAGCGGTGTAAGAACACTAACATAAACGCTCAAATATAGATTGAGAATTAGCCAAAAAGTTAAAATTAGGGTAGAAGTGTTAAAAATGGACAAGGCGGAAGAAGCTGTTCTCCTTAAGAGTGAAAATCTGCCCGGATATGAAACGGAAGTTAAAGGTTACGACTTCAATGCCGGTGTGGACTTCAGCAAGATCCTGGAAAGTATGGCTACAACAGGATTCCAGGCGACAAATTTTTCTTTGGCCATAGACGAAATAAACAGAATGATATCAGCGAAAAAAGAAGAAGAGGGCTGCACTATTTTCCTTGGTTATACTTCTAATTTGGTATCTTCCGGTCTCCGTGAAACTATCCGATTTTTAGTCCAACATAAACTAGTGGATTGCATCGTGACAACTGCTGGAGGAATTGAAGAAGATTTTATTAAATGCCTTAGTTCAACATTAGTTGGCGATTTCTCCTTAGCAGGAACCTTCCTTAGATCAAAAGGAATCAACCGCATTGGCAATCTGCTTGTTCCAAATGATAATTACTGTAAGTTTGAAGATTGGATTGTCCCAATTTTGGACGAATTGGTTGCCAAACAGAAAGAAGGTATCGTTTGGTCACCCTCAAAAATAATTCACGCTCTTGGAGAAAAGATTAATAATGAATCTTCAATCTACTACTGGGCTTGGAAAAATAATATCCCCGTATTCAGTCCAGCACTTACCGATGGATCACTTGGTGACATGATGTTTTTTCATTCGTACAAAAATCCTGGTCTAATTGTTGACATTTTAAGTGATCTTAGAGAAATAAATACGTTAGCTATGAGGTCAAAGAAAACGGGAATGATAATTCTTGGAGGAGGTCTTGTCAAACACCACATCTGCAATGCTAACCTTATGCGTAATGGAAGCGACTACGCTGTGTTTGTGAATACTGGACAAGAATTCGACGGAAGTGATTCTGGTGCTAGACCTGATGAAGCAATATCTTGGGGGAAGATTAGAACCACTGCAAATCCAGTTAAAATATATGTCGATGCCACAATTGTCTTTCCATTTATCGTTGCTGCTACCTTTGCTAAAGCCCATTTCAATAAACCATAGTTGAAAAAATACTTTTTGAACCCATATTTTGTAACCTTTTCTGTCGTGTTATTCCATTTTTGTGTTTCGTAATGCATTTACCCATGCAATTTTTCAGCTGTATACATACAAATGCAATCGAATTGTCATTATATACTTTCACTTTCCGTCATTACTTTAATATCTGGTTAAGTAATTACGAATTATTATGATGGCCAACGAAAATTCACTTAATAGATACGAAAATTATAAGAACAGAGATATGAAAAATTCATTTGTTAAACATCAAAATTTATTTGTAGCTGATACACACTCAATATACCTCAATGGGTACTTCTGTATATCTTCACATCGATCACTGTTGCAGTAAATATCACAACAGAGGATATTTATTTAAGGATTATGATTTCAAGTAATTTTCAATAAATTGTACAATCCGCTAGCACACTAACAGCGTAATAACAATAATATAGTTATGTACAGGGAATAATAGCACTGAAAATAAAATTACAGAAGCCTAAAAGATTGTAATACTCACAAATAAGTGGTAGTAGAAGATAGTACCTTTATTTATTACTATTTACAATAACGGTAGATACACATCTCATACTCATATTATTTACATGAAACCACGAATATTCTGTGTCCACTGACGAAAACCATTTGCAAGCATAATTATAATTTATCATGTTTTTGGTAATAAGTGTATTATATTCTGTACATATTTACCTTACTTCTAGTACATAATAATTTCTACCATCTATATTGCTGCTGATACTCACATATCGGTACTTTAAGTAATCACTTTCTATCGTTTCGTATTTTTATGTATACTGATCGTTTACGTTTTATGTCTAATAGATTACACATAATATTATATTTATACTACAGCATTGCTTTCAGCTCCATTAGGTATCTAATATGTAATATTTACTGCTTGTATTCTCATTGAGTTTATTTCATCGTGATGATTTCATGGATTTGGAAGGCACAGAGTTACTCATGATTCACGATTAACTATTTTCCTATTTTATAAAGAAACATTAACATTTCAAACGTTTACAACTGTGTGATGTATGAATTTACAATACGCAGGCAAGCAATACTTCGACATTTTTATGCCTTAATTATATCTGCATCGTTCTGATTTCATCCCGTGATGATCTAATAGCCAATTTCTGGGTTTATTTGACTCTCAGTTATCTATAATAGGGTATGTGCACATGCAGCTTAAAGACGTATACTTTGGCTTTTAGTACAACGGGTGATCGTCTCACAGACGAAATTCATAAAGAATTTTCAGAACAATAAACATCAAGACTAATCCAGAATTTGAACATCAGAAATAAACTATAATAAATAATCCACCCAGATTACATTTAGTATGATCAATCAAAATCTCACATTTTAGCCTGTAGGTAAATCGTTTTCTACTCAATTAGCTAGAAATACGGAGGAAATTCTGTAAGTAAATCTGTTATAAAAATCTCAAGACAAATAATAAATTTACAGTTGCATGCGTACGGTTTGATACTTCGACGTATAAAAGAGATAATTGAGTTCTGAACTGTTTCAATCAAGAATATTAAACTTGTCCCTTGTAATAGTTCAGTGAGTATACTTATAGATATATTAAATAACAATTACAAACATTTATCTTACACTATTGTTAACATTAATGCTACACAATTGTGATGCAAGTGCAATTGTAATTGTAAGTACCAACTTAGAAAACGTGTATGCTTGAAATGCAGCAGTTTCTCTGGTCGACTAAGTATATCTCCCAATACAAGCTATAAACATTATAATAATTGTAATCTTCATCATAGTAGAATTATTTTTCTTTGTGGATTGAGTGCATTAGAGTAAATTAGCTTGTGCAACACCCAGTATAAAACTTAGTTTGTTTATATCTACATTTTAAATAGTCTAGTGTTAAAGTATACATCTTCATTTGGATTCTAAGTTCTTTGTATTTTAAACAAAAACTTAAACTCGCTATTTA
>JABASH010001971.1:0-22618 GCA_019776445.1 Tomocerus maximus | reverse complement strand
AATAAAAACACATGTCAATGGGTATTTGACAGTAGTTCATTTCATAAGGACATTGAAAAACGAACATTTACGACCTAATTGTACATTCATTTGACAAAACTGCAATACCCTTAACTATGTATACATTAATTTACTAAATGTCAACTTTATTAGGATGTTGTAAAACATTTACAAATTTTAAAAAACAATTAAAAAACAAACGTACCTTTGGAGTGAATGCAGCAAGTTGACTAGGAGGGGCAAAAGGGGTTGCGAGATTATGAGGTGGCAGAATTCCATTAAAGCCAGGATACGATATCCCCAAATTTGCTCGATAAAATGGGGAATCCAATTTAGGTAAATCTTTAAACTGCAAAAATGAGAATTAAAAATTTATTAGGCATAGAATTGTGCATGAAAAATAAGACTACCCACTATTTTCATTGTTTTCTGAGAAAGCACATTTGAAACATAGTATCAAGTGTACAAATTCTGAAAGGTAACCAAAATTCTGACAAGTACAGACCGTCCACTCATTACTGCCCCTTCACAATTTAGAAATAACTGATAATTTTCAACCCGATAGGGATACTTTTATTGACCTTCACATCACTATTTTATGCAGTTCTTTCATTTTCTAAATCAATGACAATTTTGAAAATAAGTAGCTAAAGTTTTTCCAGATTTATGTTCAAATAAGCGTCTGTCCCATCCATTAATTATAGAATGACTTGTAAACCCATTTCAAATGCGATCGAGAATATTTTCAATGATCCACTGTAGTAAATTAAACTTGTATGGTCAGCGAAACAAAGACCATGACAGAACCTAAGTGTATGTAGAATCTCATAAGTTCCTGATTTTAATTGGTAAACAACAGGAGTTATTTACTTATAAAATATTTTTAGAAAGGGATTTTTAGCATTCTCCAGCATCTTCATCAAAGATGGAATGCAGACATTTGAACGACTTTTGAGAGGGAGTTTTATCGGTGAACAGTTTAGGGTATTCGTTAAACGATTAATAATCGTAACTGTCAGTAGTTGACTGAAGTAGCAATTCGAGGAATATATTAGGACGGAGTGTAAGTAGAAGTTATGAGGATTTGCAATTAAGTGGGGAATGTTAAGCCCATAACATCAACCATGCATCCCAAAGCTGTTTAGCAAAATTTTTCTGTATGCCAAGAAAAAACATTAAGAAAACGTCAATTACTAGAAGGCTTCGATGCGAGAAAGGGGAAACTGTATTGAGGATCACTAATAAATTCCTTAAACGCTCTTTCGCCCATAAAAAAGGCTCATCACTCTATCACGTAAATACTTAGTAGAAGAAATGCAATTTAAAACTTTGAAAACTTGACATAATTAGAACAGAATACTGTTAGTCTATCAAATATCTATACTGCCATCCTTACACTATAGGATGAGAAAACTTTGTAGTAAAAATTGCCTCTGATAGTACACTGAGGAGTGTTGGAACTTTGAAAGGAGTGATGCCCAGAATATTCTACGACATTTCAACAACAAAGTTGGAAAGAATCTTGCTAAAAAAGTGAAAATCTCAATTTGACTGAACAAGAAAAAATCAATGTCAAATCTGGAATACATGGAGCAGCTGTGATGGAGAATCCGTTGGAAGTACTTTCACGGGTTGTCCTATTTGTATCTGTAGACAGATACGTATTAAGAGTATGTACGTCCTATGTGGAGAAAAGTCAGACTTGCATAAACGCGTCGTGCGATCCACAGAAGAAAAATAGGGAAAAAGACGAATGTATGGAAAATAAATAAAAGACCATATGTGATCTTTTGAGCAGTGCATTTGAGTATGTATGTACATATGTATCGGTAGGTATGTAATGTGAGGCAGGGTCTGGTTGTTAGACGGTAAGTCAACCGAGACGAAGAAAACAGTGCCAATGTTGGTGGAGATATTATAAGTAGTACTAGAAGTAGAATGGGACTCACTAAATAAAATCTCACATCTAACCGCTGACATGCGACAAGTCTGGAGTTCAGACGGCAGTTGCAAAACTGCTGGAAATAGAAAAGACGTGATGCTAGCTCTCTTACTTTCGTCGACTCTTTTATGACAATAAAACATGTCTTTGCTACACGATGCTCTCAGAATAACTTGAATTGACATGGACCTCTGTTTTTTATTACAAGCAATTTGCAGGAGAGCTTAGGCAGACGAAAAAGAGCTTTTGAGCACCACGACTGTTCAACAATGAGCCTATAGTTGTAAGCATCCGAATTCCCTAAGCTAAACGGGTGGAGTGGCAAGTAAAAGTGTACGAGTCACCCGACGGAGTGTTTCTACTTAGCGTAACAAGTTCTGTCTACTTACCAAGGGCGGTGGGAACAATGCCGAATGTGGCGGCGGGCCAGAATTAGAGCCCGCGGGATTATGTGGTTGTAAATGATTAACTCCAGACAGAGGTGGTAACAGGGGATGATGATGTGGATGTAAATCTCCGGGTCGGGTAATGAAGGAAGAGGGTCCTCCAGTCACGGAATTTCTGTCCGTTGCCAGAAAACGAGATTCCAAGTCACGACGAACAATCTCACTAGACGACGTTCCTGCAAATCACAAAATAGTCATGCACATTTAATACTTGGTCAACAGAGTTGGACAGATTCCTACAAAGGATTGACATGAAAGTATATCTTGATAAATTCAATGTGTATTTCCCTTTAAACTCGGAACCTTTAAATGATTATTAACCTGAGGGTGTAAATTTTGATTTAGGATTACCTAGTTGAAACATGGAACTTAAATTACCATGGAACAGAGAATCACTGGAAGGTCCGAAAGGTGAGGGCTGCGAGGAAGGATGTTGCGTTATGGAACTAAGCGGTAAAATAGGCGGGGCGAACATTGCTGCAGCGTGGGCGTGGGCAGGTGGCGGGAGATGAGGACCTCCTTGGTTGTGGCTGTAGATGGCTGGGCTTTGAGCCCTGAAAGGTAGCGAAGGCGGCCCTCCTGACAGAGACAATTGTCCACCTCCACTGCTCACAAGACTTCCTGGCGTGTGTGCCGGTGGCGGTCGAGGCACAGGAGACAGTCCAGGCACACTACTGCAATTACCAAATCATAATTACTGGCTACATTCCTACCGACAGCTACTTTTCTACACTTTTTAGTTACACTTTAATACTACTTACACTCAATAATTCACAATTTATGCTTCATAATTCACAATTTATACTTCATAATTCGCAATTTATACTTATAATTTACAATTTATGTATCTTAATTTACAGGGATTGAAAAATATGGCAAAACCTAGTATCTATGGCATAACTAGATACTATTTATAAACTTCTTCCTAGTAATTAAAACAAAATTAATTCATTTTACTCACAGCGCTAAGGACTACTACTACTACTGGCTGCAAAGTTGTATTTCCTAACCTAACTTTTGAATTTACTTGCATGCAATCAATATGTCATGAATTATTCACGATTTTTTGCAGACTTCATAAACTGTGGAGTGTAGTTTACGCAGTGACACAATGCCATACTGTTTCAGATCCTATTTATAATGCAGTAGCTAGTGATTTGAGTGAGTATGCTTAGCCGTGGCGTGATTCCTGATGTTTTAGAGAAAAAGTGCCGTTATCCCTGATGGGGATGATATTAAACATTTGGTTGCGTAGATGTTGCATATCCGTTTCATTTGACTATCGTCTATGCGTGTGCTGTAAGCATCGGAGTGTAAGTAACGAGTGAAACTGAAACCAAGAACTCGGAGCACTCTAGCCAAGTCGCCCGAACTCTTATACATACTTTACTTGACTTTAGTTCGGTTCACTTGAGATGACTTGAATTGGTTTGGTTTAACTTTTCATGGTTCGCCTTCCTTACTTTTACTTACATAACTTACGATTAGCTTAGCTCGACTTGACTTGGTTTCCTCCGCCTAATTCCCTTCTCATCTCTTCGCTATTCTCTTCACTTTGGCTTAAGCCGGAGCTTAGTTTAGTTATGTCCTTATCTCCTGCATGCATGTTAGCATTGTGTACGTACACACACTCCTATTCTCCTCTACTTATCTTCTAATAGTCAAGTCAAACTCGAAACTCATCAGATTACTACGCATCATGTCATCCCTATTACAAAAACTTGGCACTCTCTCAAAGACACAGATGAGATAAAAACACACATACACAAAGTAAGCCATTCCTGAACCATTTATCTCCTCAGTCTTAACTCCCATTTTACTCGACTAAAATTCCCATCGAAATAATGTGATGCAGGGAGACGCCAACAGATGAGACAACCAATATCAAACTACCAAAAACTTTGCATACTCTGCCTCTCAACGAAAAAGGAATTTAAAACCCTGTTATGCTACGTAGTGATTAGTAAAAGACCACACTATCTATAACAGTAAACAGTTGCATACTTAAACCAGCATTATCTCACTCTTCCAGAGATGGACCTGCTAAATATGTCAAAAAACTTTTCAACTATTCCCTTTTTTCTTTCGCATTTCTCTCTTGCTCAAAACTCACTCAATCTTTTTTAAGAATTTTTTACCCCTAAAGCTAATTAAACAATTCCAAAATTATACCGGTAACATAATTAGTATAATAAAAACAGTCCTCATTTCGTAGATATCTACTCGTTTGAACCTTTCCAAAATATTATTTGTACTAGACAGTTTTTACATCCTTAACTCAATCTGTGCTTCATTGAAAGTACAAAGTATCAACTTCACTACCTATTACTGCTGGGATGAGTTGCTGTAGTGTAAATACAAATGTGCGATGAACAGTTGAGAATTGAGAGCTCGAATATTCTATGCAATAAGCACAACTTGAAATGTGTGGACATAATCATTAAAGTCACCATATCTAATGTAAAATTCTATTTTAAATTAGTATTTGCAAGTGGCAAACGCTATGCACCAATAGACTATCTAAGATTTCTATCTGCAGACACAAATTTGAAAAAAAGTATGTCGAACGCTAAATTCAGAGTTTAATGCACATAATTTGATAGACAGGTAGGCAGCTATTAGCCATAATTGCAATTTTTAATCAAGTAAAAATAAATAATAAAAAGATATGTAATAGATAAAAAATAAGGATGACTTAGTAGTACCATGAAATGCAAATGGTCTGATATATCAACGGCAGTGCTGCCTACAAGATATAATAGAACCAATGTAGTTATCACAAAACTGCTTACTTAGCACGAGTGAAGGTTGGATAATTTGAAAGTTGAAATACTTAATAGGACATTATGTAAATTTGTAAGTCGATAAAACGTATCTCTGTTTGTGTCTATATAAAGTATGCTTAATGGCTTTAAATAAGTTCTCTCCGCTCCGTTTGATTTTACGCTTCTTGGTTAGTCTCCCAGTCTCATCTGTACTTACATATACACAATTTTCTCATTCCATTTAACGTGTCACTCTTCAGTTCACATTCGACATCACATATCCAAGTGACTGTGACTCGGCGGAATGTCTCGCATAAAAAATCTCGTTTATTACTAGCAGTGCAGAGCAAATGTGCACAGTTTCAATTTCAATGATTCTCCAGACAGGCTTATTAGCAATTGAATTTATATTCTCGTCACCTTATAATCTCATTAGAAAATATAACGTAAGGTTAGACAGGAAGGGTAGATCGCCACACTTTTGCAGTCGCACAAGCACCTACAAAAACATTTATCTTATCTATTTACTCGTGTAGTTACTTGTCTCTACTTATGTATAAAGCTGTGAATTGCACTTGTCTGTGTCTTCAGTCGGAATTGATAGCCAACTGAACTGTTGAGGCTTCTCTATGATTACAGCACTTCAACTTCACAACGTTCCTGACATTTGCACTTTGAACGAAAAAACGAAAGGAATTAATCTGTGACACAATATCTACGTAAATAGAAACACTATCTCTGTCGTTCCTTCTAATCTAATTAACTAAATCCTCGCTCCGACATTAAATTGCTCTAATCTAAAATGCTTTCTATCCAAACGCCTTAGTACAGATAACTACTTACTATACTTGTGTAGTTGTTAATAGATTGTGAATTACACTGCACTGTCAGATTAGTTTTATGCACACACCATTATCTCAACTAAAGTCATTCCGACATAAAATTAAATATTCATTTTTCATTTCTATACGCTATAACTATTATATAGTAGCTTTTTATTATAATTTATGTTTATTTTATTAGACAGCAAGACTTAAGTGCATTCAAATTTGAATTACTATCTTAATATGACGACATACACCATACTTGAAGTCAACTAGATATCTAAGGACTGCACAAACGTTTGCATACTTCTCATTAACCCCCAAGGACATGTATTCTCTACTAGCAATTAAGACAAGATAAATATTTGAATGGCCAATTTATGCAAAAGAAGAGTAGAAAATAAATATCTTTACCTCAACCAAGACGCCGCTTTTGAGTAAGACAAATTTTGAAGAGGTGAAAGGTTCGGCGGCAACTGGGATGGCTGAGACCCACTCACCGGCGTCACACTTGATCGGCTCAGACTGCTCACATTGCTACTGCAAGGTTTAAAATGCACGTGTCACACTCAAATTCATTTATTACTCATGTCTAAAGATTTTTCCTGTCAAGAGTATCAGCAATGCTTCATTTAACATGGCGACAAAATTATTGCACGCGTCAACTAAACTTAAATAATTCTTGTCTCACACACGCATAGAAAAATTAGGCAATAATCGCTACAAACTGTGCCATTTGGTGAGCTCATTATTTCTAAAGGAAAAACAGTAAAGAATTGCAATAATGCAATTCTGGAAATTGATTGGGAGGATTTAAATTTACTGATACAGTAGAAACGAGAAAAGTGGAATGAAAATGTCGAAAAGTATAAATTGAGTAGATAGGCTAACCTGTAACTATCTCTTTCCCGAGAAGGACTGTGCCCCCTTGGAGAGTGACTTCGGGACGAACACGAAAGTGGAGCACTTGAGCCGAACGGGTTGTTGGTGCTGTTGGAACTTATCGTGGGGTTTCCTGCACCGGACTGCGGGTGATGGTGATGGGTCTGAATTTGTGCGTGAGGATGCGAATGTTGATGTAGTTGAGGTGGTTGGTGGGCGTGGGCGTGGGGAGTTTGATTCGGATGCGGCTGATGATGATGTGGTGGATGATTATTAACAATATTACTAGGACTATGATGATTTGTACTTGCTGTCACAGTGGCGTTGACTGTCGGGCTATTCCTACTTTGGGCAGACGTCGTTGGCGAGTCCAGAAGGCGGGCGATCGAACCGAAAGCTGCGGACTTGTTCGTTGTTGTGGGCGTCACTGTAATTCACATTTAATCATCTCAATTAATGCACTTTCTTTCACGTAAACCAAAATCATGGAATGTGAACACGTAAATTTTAAATAATCTCGCACATAAACTTTCACTGAAACTAATCAGTTGGACCTTTCACTATTATTTTAAATGCCATTTGGCTCTTTTGTGAGTATTTATTGTTATTACTAAAAAAAATTGTGACTTGGGCTGGGAAAATATTTTTATTCTACAGAGCTGTAAAAAAAGAAAAAAAAATCCAAAATACAATATATCCTAAAAGTGTGTAAACAATCTGATTGGTCCAAGTCACCAAAATGATATTCATATGTCTAAGAGCATAATACTTTCTCCAGTAGACAAAAAATCCAGTTATATGAGAAAACAAGTCTGCGAACAGAAAAGCTGCCCATAATTCTGGCCCATGAGACTTGTTATCACACTAAGTATATCTTTATGTTGTCATTTATTACTCATTTAGCTCTAGATCAAGTATTCAGGTAGAAATACATACGATATTGACGTTTGACTGTAGTGTAACTTGATTTCAGTTGCCTAATGTAAGTCGAGATTAAAAGTCGCTTAGTGAGCTAAAGCGTGGCTGGCTCTTGCGGCCGCTGTTAATTTAAGATATAAAAAATTAAAACATCAAAGATAAAAAAGGGGCTGGACACTTACCTTTGCCACTTGGAGTATGAGATTTTCTGCTTAAGAGTTGGTGGGCTGCGGGCGGCGTGGGCACACCACGACTACTGGCCTGCTGCTCAGCTCCGGTCTGCAACAAACAAACATACAATTAAAATCATAAATGAGCTCAATCAGCTAAATCATTATCGTGTTCCCGACCCATAATAATTTGCAGGAGCCCAGAGCTATTTTCAACTAGCCTAGCACGAAAAGCAAAACTAATAGGAAGAAATAGCCTTGTTTTATCACACACGTCCGTTAGTCCCCAACCAAAATTCATTTTTATATACCTATATAATCGCCATAAAGAACACTCATGTGATGTAGGAAACATTCACATGCATTTTATAACAAAGTATGATGTCAAATGAAAGTAAACTCCTAATATGAAAGCAAAGCATTTATTAATACACAGCTAAGTAGTAATACCAACATTTCCTATGTCGGTATCACGCCAGTATATTTAAGTACTTTCATATCGTTTTGCTTTTCATACTAATGTATACGTAGCTAGGGCATTGACGCTTTTATACTTGTTGGTTTCGGAACAAACAAGCTAATAAAAGGAATCTCAGGTTTTTAGAAAGTTCTTTGCATTTTCATACATATAAAAGCTATTCGTTTTCACAACAGGATGCCAAAAACATGATTTAAAATTGTCGGAAATAAAAATACTTACAAATAAATTCTGGTAATATTTGTTAAATTTTTTTCCTTGGTTATAGATATGTAAAAGTGAAGTTGGGAGAATGAAGGAATGCAACAATAATTAAAAGATAAATAAATGACATACCTTATTATTATCGGCAGTTGGTGAAGAGCGGTGGATATGAGATCCAGACAGTGTAATATACTCGTTGGAGGGGTGATTGTGAGGAGCGTTGGGCGTGGGGATGGTCAGAATGTTGACACTACTCGAATTAGTCGTATTATTACTATTGGAGGTAATATTGTTGGAATTTATAAGGCTGCTGCTATTGCTGCTAGTTAAGTTACTGGTCGCAATCGAAGAGTGATTATTGTGAAGATGATTAATTCGATGTGGATGCGAAAGAGCAAAAGGTTCAGACTGAATTGGCAACGACAATGGCTGATGAGATTGATCTTTAGGACTTTCCGGTTGAAGAATGGACTGAGAGGTGGATGGCGGTCTGTCCACCGGCGTACTCACTCGAGTGATCGCCGTCGTGGCATATGGAGTAAATAGAGTTTGGGGTCCAGGTCGACTCGGCACGAATTTCTTATCATTCACTTGACTGATTGCCGCAGAATTATTAGCAGTTGTACTTGTTCTACTGTGACCATTCACATCTCCAGCCCCTCCTTGTGCGTTGCAGCTCAAAGGTCCATTCTGCATATCAAACAAATCTCATTTCAATACATAAATCACAACTATTTAGTTCATCTTCATTTGACTACCGTTCTCCGCCTTAACGAGATAGTGAGAGATTAGATGCCAGAAGAATAAATCTAGTACAAAGGGTAAACAGACCATTTCTTATTCTCTACTTTACATATGTACCTACCCACAGCTAATAATTTACTATCCGCTCATCCATCTAGGCACTCACTTAATGACGAGTTCTGCTTTTACAACAAATTCAGCTCCGTCTTACCAAAAAGGGACATTGATATATGACAGCACTAAAGAAATATACCTAAGTACGCTATGAACGTCAACAATAGTCCGCAGAACTATTTATAATGTACATACAATAGGGAATGTGGGAAACACATAAATAGCGACCGAGGTACCTACTACTTAGTATGTCTGCAGAGCACAAACCACAAAAGAGGAAACGCTCAAATGTTTATCGTCCAGCAAACTTTTCCTATCCATCCTCAAAAGCGAAAAGACAAGTAACGGTGCTCAGGTCAAAAATCCCAAGATTTCTCCTGAGAACGATAAAAGCTGCATGTAAAGATGATAATTTCCATTTTTAGCCCATTTCTCTCGTCTGACGAGGATGCAACGACAACACTCAAAAACTTAATCCCGAATTTAAATTTTCATGGCAGGTATTTCTTAAGTCCCTGTTGACATCCTTTTACGTTCCTATTGACGAGGGGCCGGCTCAACAATCATCCCATTTTTAATGCTTTTAAACTACGTCATAAATTATACATGGCCAAGCCTTCTTTCAAACCAGAACGTTTAAAACGATTTACATTCTTACTTAAAAACTTACTTGAGAATAACACACAATGCTAATATTAAAATGGAAAAAATAGAGAAAAATAGAGAAAAATCTGTTAATTTAAATTAGTATAGGAAAATTATATTGATACGAGCATTTTATTTATGGCCCAACTCAATTACAGTATTTTCAAAAAAATATTTAGCAACATAATATAGGTATTAAAAAATATGTATTCGATAGCGTTTGTGACAAGGAAATAATTTCTGGTTTGAATTGCAAGAAGGTTTTATATTCCTATTGATATAATTTATAAAATGTCTGTTGAGTGTTTTCCAGGAAAGGAAGGGTGCATTTATTGTGAGTGTAGAATACGGTGGCGTTATCGATGGTGGAGGTAGTTGGAGTAGGGCTTGGTAGGGTAATGGATGGAAGTAAAGTAGGCAGCGACAAGTAAAAGGACGATGCGTATCAAATCGACAGAAAAAAGCAAGAATAGAGTAATGGCCAACAACTCCATCGCATTAAGTTAAACTATCTGCTACAAATGGTGTGTGCCAGGGCTATAACGATATCAAGACACAATAATAATAAATCACAATTTTATTTTATTAAATGGGAGAAGGTAGGTCGACGTGAGCCATAAAACACGTATGAGCACACATATCTATAGCCATCGAGGATCGCCGTATCGTAACGATCCATAAAATAAAGACTATTCATGAGGAAGTAAGACAAGGGAGACTTACAGTGCCGTGAAGAGCAGTTATGGCTCCACTCGTTTCCGGATGTTCGATTTTCGAATTGATATCTTCTAATGCAGGACTAAGGCAAAGGTTGGCAATCGAAGTGCCAGTTGTCGCAGTGCTAGTTGACTTGGGCAGCTCGTGATTGATGTACGTTTGCTTAGCATCCAGGCCTTTTTGCTCATTAGACGAAATCAGATTGTCCGGTAGATGTGGTGACGAATCTGTCAAGTAACACACAAAAGGAAGTCCTTCATCATTAATGAGTTCAGTTAATTCCAAAACCACACGCACCATTCCATATCCACCGTTACTATACTAATTTCACTACATAAACCCGTAAATAGCATTTAGTACATCTAGACCAACTCCCTACAATTTTATTTACTTGGTAACAGTGTACATATTATGCCTAGAAATTCCTGCAGAGTATTTTCCGAGAAAACACTTTATTCCTTATTGTTTGTTTATATTATTGCAATATTTACGATAAGTACTTATGTAAGTAACACACATAACATAAATAATATTTATTAACCCTAAAAACTATTTACTTATGTGCTATATGGTAGATATGACGAAACCTTTCATGTAACTTCTACATCTTAGACGCCTAAATTCCCGGAGTGTATATACACAATAACCAAAAAGAGGTGATAAAATAATACGTTAAGTGCCTACATTACACACTTGACAAAAATATGGTTTGTCGTGTCGCTGCTCTATTTATGTATGTATTTATTTATATACATACTATTTGGTTCTATTTAGTATTATATAGTATAGAAGATGATATGCAGACACATAGTGGCAGATTAGCAGGGAAGTACATGGAAGTACACGTAGAAGCACATTCATTCCCACTCCCATTTTGCACCACCAAACCAGAGCAGACCACACAAACCAGAAGAGTATTTAATGTAGTGAGGAAAGTTCTTGAGGGAAAGTAATGTAGAGATGAATGGATTGGGAAAGTAAGTGGAGTCAAACAGGCAAAGTCAACTTGGCAGTACATAATGCTTTTATCCGTTTAGGGAAGTGATGTGAGTGTTTCTTAAACTCAAAGACAACCAGTCGACTCGGAATCAAGAGACCTTGCTTGGTTCATGGGGCATAGCATACGACACGAACGACACACGAGTTACTACAAACATCACAAACACTCCCAAAATCAGTCAAAAGGAAAAAAAGGAAGAGGAAAGGAGAGCTCTCTCAAAAGTCAACCTATCCGCAAGCGCTAAATCTATTGAACACACACAGCCGTGTAGTGTAAACGTAAACACAATTCATGTCAAAATACTCACAAACTATCCCATTTTACTCTCCAACTCATAATACTACTAAGTAGTACATCATGTACCTATAATACTAAACTTTTGCTACTAAAGTTCCATGCTTAATTAATTAAGATCCAAATTAAGATAATAAATAAGTATTACAAAAGCTATTTATATTGATGTTATAATAAATTTGTTTTAAGACATAATGAGGGTTACAGAGTGTGGAGGCCAGTAAAGTGAGACAGGGCATGTTAGTTGAAGATTAGGATTTGACGGGTCGCACAAAGAAAGCAAAGAGTAGGTGATTTGAGACAGGATGTGTATAGCTAATATGTCTATAGTATAGACGATATAAGACGGTATAAGATGGTATAAGTATATAGAATGTGGTAGAGTGATAGTATTGGTAGAGTAAAGTAGGTACGGAAGGTAAGAGGAGAGATCTGTCTTCCGACAATTTCCAAGTTGCTATTATATTGGGGGGTTCATGCATTAAATGTAAGGCGGACAAGAAGAAGAAATCCCATAAGTGACACCGAAGAGCCTTCAAGGGAAATAAGTTAGTTGCGTGTGATAAGATGAGCTTCAGATTGAGACCCCAAATGACAGGATTTGTCAGCCAGAAGAAAATCCTAATAGGAAACTCAAACAGGAGCCCGAGAGAGTAATGTGGGATAATTTTTCGGTTTGCTTCTGCCGAGTTCCAGTCAGAGTGCTTTCTCTTCCTTCCTCCATCCTCTGTTTTCTTTTCAGACAAACCCTGGAACGGCAAACTACACGAGATAGAGGACGAATCAACGGCTCCGGCAGAAAAGAAAATCCGAAGAATGCGATAGTCTCCTTCCGCTCTCCTATTTACTTTACTTTCTCCACTAACTGAACTCCAACTACCCACGAATAATACCCTCACAAAAGCTAAACTATTTCCTCTCCCGTCACAACCACCAGACTTAAGACTCCTGGACCGAGATAGACTTTCACCAACCAACAACATTTTTCTCCCTCTATTATGTTTCCCTTCATTTTCCCAAATATATCAACGTAGCCATATTCTCTTTATCTACCTCGTCAAGAAGACCAAATTCCACAAATACCTTTCACAATGGCCCCATAATACCTTCATAGAAATCCCTCCTATTCAAAATCCAGAAGTAAATACATTCTATATACTTAATACTAACTACATAGCATAGCTCTATGACTCTATGTCTTCTGTTTCTTTCCCACATTAATCTACCGCACAAAAAGTGAATATCATACGGTTTACTTTCACATTACGACGACGTTACATTTATGACTCCGTTGAAACATGTTCACCTACATACCTACCTGCCTAAACATACATTCTTGTTCCATAGCCACAGAAATTATTTAATGCCTCAATTCTTGTTTAAAATTCTGCAAACATTTTTAATACAAACAAACGGATGTCAATTTCTGTGGTAAAATTCTGCTAGATCCTTCATTATATATACTGTTTAAAAATTAGCAGTCCTTCCACGTAGTTAAATTAAAAAAGCATACTTAACAATTTGCCTACACCCTATATAGTATAATTGTTTGTAATTTATTAAGACCACAAGACCAATCTATTTATGTAACTACTAGGAGAGATGTAATTTTATTCCGAGTCCAGACATTCAATATATATTTGGAGAGCATAGCTTAGAATTTACTTTCCATCTGGAGTTATATAGAATAAAAATGGCATTGTGAATTATTAATAGACGACTGGGTCTGCAGTACTTGGTAGCCAAACCGCTGGCAATGAGTAGGTACTAGGATATACTAGTATTTGGTATAGGTGTTAGAGATAATGATAAGTATAAGAATAAAGTGCATTGAAGATAGTTTCTCTGTTCCTGTATACAGGAGAAGTGAATGATTTATGGGGAGGGTAGAGAGGAAAATCAATTGGTATAACAAGGAAAAGAGAAAATGGCAAAGTATGAATTTAATGGGGAACAAGATTTTTTACTTGAGATCTATTTGGCCACTCATCAGTTGAGATTACACTGAGATGACAGAAAAGTTTCAACAAATCCTTTTGTTCCTTGTTTTTCCCTATAATCCTCCTTTGGCTTCGTTTAGCTTGTCTTGTCGTGTCTGGCTGACTCCTTTTGCCCTCCCTACTTCCTTTCCTCCACTTTCTTTTTTCGACTTTCATCCTCCTCCACTACTTAGTACTGCTACACACATGTTATTATACTCTATTAGACCACTATATCATTTTTTGTCTCTATACATTTATACTTACTATGTAAGTACAGACGTTGGAATCGCACAGTGTCTGTTTCCCTTCCCTTGCCCTTAGGGATCTCCTGGGTATAAACCAAACTAAAGCAAACGAATCGATGCGTTTCCCAAAACTCTATACCCACATGCTTACACTTTTATTAGTATATATTAAACAATGGTCCTAAACACACTGTAATCGCCATTGAGTCAGTATAACATAAATATAGTATATAATATCTGCCAAGTAACAGACGCTAGCCTGGAATGAGTCTAGATGTAGTCGGAAGAAATATAAAGTGGTAGGACAAGAAATTCGGTGATGTGAGATAGAGAGGACAAAGTTGTCCAGGAAAGGCAAAGGAAACTTCTCGCCTTCAAACCACAACTCACAACAATCGAGACAAGACGAAGGAGCCAGCAACCTCCTCAAGGAAACATCTCTTTTTCCAGTCAGCCTCCAGTCCTCCCGACTATTCCCCGTTACTTCGGTTCAGTTCAACTCTGACTCTTTTATTCCCTTTTTCTCACGCTTCCAACTTGCAAACACTACATCATTCTCACTCTCTTCCATCTACTAATGTACTGCTACTACACAATAATACCCGCTTTTTACTTACACAACCTACTTCTCAACATCTTACTCCACAATCTCGAACAACCTTCTCCCAACCTCCTACACTCAACGACTCAACTCTCTCCACAAAAAGAGACCAATAGAAGGCTAACGTTACTCTAACAAACCAAAAACAAAAGAAAGTAAACCAAAAGGACTAAAATATACTATTGGTAAAACAACATTTCCGCTACGATAAATACGGAACCATTCATCCTGGATAGCTACCCTTACAATCAGACTTGGTGTATAGCTTCCCTCATTTACATCTCCATACAAATTGGATTGACAAAATAAACTAACAACATCAGTCTTTGCTGACGCGCACTAAAATGTTTAATATGCATAAATTGACTTAAACTCTAATCCCCGCTGGGTAGAGAATGCTCTTGTAGATTCAACCGTATTACAAACAATATTTGTGGCGTCTTTTGCGTGACATAATATATAAAACTTAGACCCGTGAGTATATAAATTACTTTTACCTGTATTTATTACTTAGGTCATACTAAACGGAAGCATTTTGAATTAAAAACTGTAAATAACACTAAATTATATACAAAGATACTGACTGAGGTTTGGATAATTTACTTACTATTTACTGCCATTTAGATACAAAATAAATTTCTAAAGAAACTGTAAGCGTTTTATTCTTATAGACGTACATTAATTTTACAACATCCGAATGCTTTTACATAATATTATGTATGAACTGAGTTGGCAGGGCTTGAATCTGGATGCGTCATATTTCCTTTACAACTTTCCAATAATAAATGAAATGTCAAAGATAGAAATAATTTTCAAGGCTGTCATACCCTTTTTGGGTCAATGCACCATCGAAAGTTTGAATTATCCTACTTTAAATATGTTGCATAGCAATTTTTAGAACTAAATGTAAAAATCTCATAGTGTTTTAAAAACTAATCCTTAATATTATCATCAGTATACTATAATAGGAATATGCTAGTCATGAATAGAGGATATAAAATGTTGTGCGTAGACAGTCTAAAGGCGTAGTATGATATAATGGGTAGTAAATTCATGTGAGAATAAGCATGGTGTACATAGTAAATAGATGTTGCAAGGGAAATAATCCTGGCTGACTGGGCGAGACTACTAAAGACGGCAGGTTGGTGGCTCATCGATTTTCGCTGCATTCTTTCTCGTGCTGAACGTGACTTTCTCGGAGAGATGAGAAACGGAAAACCTCAAAGAAGGAAGCAAGAGAAGCAAGTAAAAGTGAGTAAGTGAGTATAATAGTAAGTAAGAAGTAGAGAAAGTGGAAACCTCAAATGTAGCCAACTAAAATTAGTCTCTGTCCTTATAATATAATACCATAGCGTTTACTCTACTTAGTGGGACTTTCATTCCACTCCTGTGTCATAGGTCTATACATTTCCTTGTACTTAGTTCTCGCAGAGTTGATAGTTACTCAGAGTAACTGACTCATCTTTGGTCAGCAGAGTGGCATATAGACTGAAAGATTATTCAGAAGAGTCTAGTGCCTACAGATAGGTACTATATAATAATATAAGTGTGGTTATTAAGGGCTATCCTCCGAGTCTTGCCGTTGGAGTGAATGGAGGGGATAGGAAAGTCTATAGATCTTTTGGTGCACAATAAAATAATTACTAGCACATCATTCTTCCCGTGATAACTTCTTCTTTCAGTTCGCATTGACATTCAGCACCCCTCGTCGTCGAGTAAATGGTACACAGATGAAACTTCAAGTGCTCCTTAGACTCTGTCAACGATCGAAACTCTCCTCTTCAGTCTCGAGATCTTTTCACTCATTCTCCTGATGGATGTCCCTTTAATCAACCTCCTACTACTTACTACACTTACACTACAACTAACTACACACCAAATTTGACTTCCTTCCCACTTACTTAGCCACCAACCCTCATCCATCCACTTTTCATCTACAACTTACTAAATATTCCTACCACTTCACAAATACAGATACACACAAACCCGCTAGTCCTTAGTACACTTCTCTAGATACCAACAAATTCTAAAATCATTCTTGAGCCTTTAAATCTATAACATTTTACTAAACAATAAAAGTAGTATGACTTAACTTTCTGAAAAAAGGTAACAAATACTTGGTAGTGGACTTTCGACTGTAATTGGTTTCCGCAATTTACTTATATCTAAAAACAACTATACTAAAATATAAAATGCATAAAAATGTCTTGGTTTTTTTCATTTGCTTTGAAATTGAATTAGCATTATAACAGAAATGTTTATAAGGAATATAAATGTCCAATCGACAAAATCATATCTTCAAATTTCAAAATTTCGTAATATTTTGCAGACAATTGTCTTCATCTGTGAACAGAGACATTGGTATGTAGTATTTGAAAATGCATATAATGCTTATTGGCGTAGCCGATAGATTAGCACTTTGGCTTCATTAAATGCGAGTCGCATCACTATTATCACACCTAGCTATGATTATTCATTATCAGCGGTTATATAATTGGTTGCAAAAATTTTAATTGAAATCGGTATAATACGTAACATAGTAAAAAAACAATTTTCCACTGCAATGAACATCTCAAAATTGTAATAGAGTCCGTTGGAGTGAACAGATCGAAATTAATATGAAGTTCATTTAAATTACGCAATTGCCCTGCAGCCAAAAAGACAGGAAGGGGAATTATTTTAAAATTCAATCACATACACTTCTACCATAGATTGCCAAGCAGTAAGCACCTTGTCAACATTTTTCATTTTAGTACATACGCAGTAAATTTTAGGTATTGCTTTGGATAGACTACTTTTTTTAAGGTTTAAGTAGTTTTAGAATACTTTTTCCACAGCAATTAAATTTTTATTTAA
This sequence comes from Tomocerus maximus, assembly GCA_019776445.1. Classification (NCBI taxonomy): domain Eukaryota; kingdom Metazoa; phylum Arthropoda; class Collembola; order Entomobryomorpha; family Tomoceridae; genus Tomocerus; species Tomocerus maximus. The sequence goes on along the minus strand of JABASH010001971.1, from coordinate 4,791 downwards.
AAAGCATTTTGACCTATAGTAAGCTTACCTACTGCTATGCTATAGCCTTTATCAACCGCAACCGCAGAATACATAGTTTGTAAATAAACACCTTAGCTATAATACTATAATATGGTTCAGTTTAGAACGCTTGAAATACTTCAAAACTTATATGAATCATTTTAACGTGTACAGGATAAGTGGTTGGGTAAATGCATTTATCGGCATAAATATCTACTTATATAATGTTCACACAAGAAACGTGGAGGTTACAAGGCGATATCGGTATTTAAGAAAGTTTGAGTTAGTTTATTAATTACAAGTTTGAAGATAGTCATTCCGGACAGTATAATCTAATCTCGGAGGAGATTAAAGTTGACGATTACAGATAGATAGTGGCTATCATGGTATTTAAGGAAATAATATAGATGTGGCTGTAGGAAACAGAATTAATAATACAACATCCTCGTAAAATTGGAAGTAGGTTAGTGATAGACATAAAATTGAGTCTGAGTATGCAAATCTAATATGATTATGGGTGTTCTAAAAATATGACAGGCACTCTAGTTTGTTTGGGAAGACGTTTATTTAGAATTTTTACAAGCCGTACGTAACCACAAGGGACATAACAAAACAGACATCTGACGTGACAGAAGGATGTAGTAAAGCCAAATGAAATGAGTGAAAAATGAAATGGGCACTTTTGAATTTAATCGGGAGATCTAAAATTAGGTTTATGGGTTTGGTCATTAAGATGTTTAAGGGAATTGTGACAAACACGATGTGACTGGGAGATAGGAAAGAATGTGCCTAATCCACAAGACACATCACTACTTAAATACGGACGGATGCCCATTACTTTTGCTAGAATAAGAGCCAACATCGTAAAATTTATACAGCAGAAGTACAACGCGGAGAGCGCATAAAATTGATTCAATTTTACTATTACAGCGTGTAGTTATGTCTTCTGGGCTATAATGGATGTCTCAATGTTATGCTTCTCCCCGTATCTTTCTGCCTCTACGTTACTCTGTGTCAATAAATTCTACATGGCAAAGAGGAAATGACAATCACAGAACACGGGCAATTTTCTCATCAACTACCACACCATAGAGAGTTAAAAGTTGATTCCCTATAAAGCAAGCATTATAATTATTTATTTTAGTAGTCATTTCGTTCTAGGATAATTCGCATACTCTTGTCATATGACATTGACACCAAAACTGCGACTAGGTACTATTAATAGTCGTATTCTTCTGGGATACTCTTCTCTGACAGCGGACCACCTAGAACAGCGTCCATTGCCACTGAGCAATACATAAGTTTAAGTACACAGAGCTCAGTTCATAATAAAATGGGCATTAACGCATAAAACATTTTTATTCATATCGTATCCTAATAATTCTATTTCAGGTTATCTTGTCATATCACTTTAATGCTTTTACTCCTTCGCAATCATCAGCTCACATTGAACTAGGTACCTGTCTCTAGCTAAGTTGTGTCAATAATAATAATGTATTCATGGTAAACGTTCTTTTTTATACGAGCTATTACGGATTTACAGCTTTACACTACGTGCCGTGCAAGTCGGAGGCACTTTAAGGATTAATAGCGCCCAATAAAATGTGAGAAGGAATTAAACCCGTGTCATAAATCATAACAGGAACGATGCAATAAGTGTAATGACTCCACAACCATGAAAAAACATTAAAAAATACAATTAAAACCCGGCAAAAACAATTCCTTCGAGCCGGATTTGAACCAGCGACCTATGGATATCTGTTCCTTAGCTACTACAGTCCACCGCTCTACCAACTGAGCTATCGAAGGTTGGATGAACATCGCTCTCTCTCTGCTCGTAGTTATTCCTCTCGCTGTATTTCGACCGCTAATTGTTATACGGCTGCCGCCGTTTGGGTTCCTATCCAACACTTTCTATCATATACCAGTTCACGCCATATTATTATACATATACTATTACAACTATACACTCTATTTTCGTAGTGAGGAAAGCTATGCTACTAAATGCTATTATTCTGGCCTCTAACAGATTACCACACTTTACAGTGAACCACAATTGCGGCTAAAGATATTCTTTTTCTACAACTACTATACATAATGTATAATATGAAGCTATAGTAAGTATACTGAAGACACTATCAACTATCTCCTATAGAATCCATACGTACAGAGATAACTTCCGATAAAAACTTCATACGAGGTATACGAAAAGGGTTTCTCATTTCTACAGCAGATCTCGTTCGACATGAAAGGCCGTGGGTGTGGAATGTAGATTACTATACCAGCACAACGACAACTTTTTCACTTTGCATAGATTAGCAAACATTATCTTGTTTATCATGTATTATGTACACTGCACTTGTAGATAATAATGAGAAACCGGTAAGTACACTCTAAAAATACAAGCAATATCCACTAAACTTTGGTTTCGTTTGAAAGGATTAAATGGCCCAAACACTTAATAAACTTTTAAGGGGGACTAAGCCAAACGCTACACACAATTATACTAAATACTGTACTTTGAATTTTTACCATTAAGAATGTATTAACGTAAAATCATTGTCATTTCATTCCAAAATTTTGATATCTCACAATTAGAGCAATAATAATGACAAAATATTGTTTTTATAAGAACGAAACCATTTTTTGCACAATAAAAAAAGCGGAAACAAATTTTAAACATTTAAACTACGTTTTTCCTAAATATTTAATCTTATTTTCTGGAAACCAGTCTCGGAGTTGCACATTGACCTTAATTACATAAAAGCTGAATTAAAGTGACATCAATCATGTTAACACTATGTTCATAAAACTAGGATTTAGTACGTTTGCTTTCTTCCCAGGTCGACCTATTCTCACATTTATTCTGCCAAACTATGAACGTACAGTGTCAAACTTGTGCCATGAAGTTCGATGAGGATCATGTTTGCAGACAAAAACTTTATATAGAATGAGAGTATCTGAGATGCCATGCTTCTTGACATTCGTGGCATGTATTATGAAAGAATATCAAGATTTCCTTTGCATATGTCAACGTACTTTTTAACAAGAACTATATTGAAGAAATTACTATGCGGGTAAAAATATGCATGTAAAAAATTGCAATCCCTCATTATATATATTCCTTAGTGCTGTCTAAGAATGTCAACTAAATAGATCCAACAAGATCTGTCATGTTGGGATATCGAAATTTTTCTTAATTTATATAAATATTTATTTTACTTGCTCTTACATTTATCGTATTTATATTTATGTATAAGTTACAAAATACGTTACTTAGTATCTACAGAAAGTATACATATTGTATTTTATGTTTTTATTATGCAACGTACCATAATAAATCCGATTAAGGCGTTATATTGTTTTCTGCAAAAACCTATCAGATTAGCGGAATACACGGGCAATTCTTAACAGCATATCTGTAACATTTAACTGCAAACAGTCCTATCCAAAAATGCAAATTGTTCAAATTTTCATTCAACAATTAGGAGCAATAGAAAAATCTCTTCGTTTTGGTTCGATGACAATTTCCTTCAAAAAATCATTAGGAGCCTTTCCGACCACTCATTAGAAGAGGACGAAGGATGTAAATTTGCAATATGCGTTTACTCTGTTAAAAACTTTGCAAAGTTTGCAAAAAGTTTGCAAAATGTTTCCTTCGAGCCGGATTTGAACCAGCGACCTATGGATATCTGATCTGAACAACTACAGTCCACCGCTCTACCAACTGAGCTATCGAAGGTGACTTGTCTACTCACCATTTTAAGTGAATACTTGAAAGGTATCACAGTCTCTAACTCACTGACCTCGTTTATCCACCACATGGAGCATGCCGTAGACCAGACTAGATAAAATAAAAGACAGTAAAGTCAAATTGGATTGCTATATAAAATTTCAGACTACTGTCACTGGTGGGTATATAGATAATATAAAAGGAATCCTTTACAACATTGAGCAACGTAGAGAGTGAAGCATATAAAGATACATAAATAACCACTTTTGAGTTGAGTTGAGTTGTATAGCATAAAGAGTAAGAAAGTAGACCCAACGAATATCTAACTAACTGTAGCAGTATAATTGTGGTGTTACAACAATAAAAGCATGCTACACCGTCACGTAGTAGTAGCAACGATCTCGCCAAAGACACTCTCTGGTTAGGTTATAACTTTGAGATTTAGGTACCTTCACAACGGACGGTATTCAGCATTAATACCAATACATACTTAGCATGTAGGTATTTATATCACAGAACAAAGAATATCTATCCACTGATAAATTAAGTACACATAGGTTTACATTGAAATCAATCCCAACAAAGTAGTACTGCATGGTGGAACAATGTGTACAATGATATATATATTTGGTCTGCGAATAATACACTACTATTTTTACACCACACAGTTATTTGCAATGTAATGCATTTTACACGAATTCATCCGTCGAGCAGAATCAATTATAAATAGTATGAGTGTACTGCTTTAACTCAATTAGTGTATGTCACTGAAAGAAATTCCAGTCAACAAATATAGGCATCGTTAGATATCATTATTATACAAATGAATTCTCCAATCTTTATTATTAAAACTGCATGAAATAAAAAAGATTAGTGCCAACTAGTCATTCCTAGAGATTTTGCATATAAGTATGACGAATGTATGAGTTTAGACTTCAGACATAAATTATCACTTGAGAAGAAAAGATAGGTTTTTAATTTTACATTTTTCATGGGCGCATAAATTAATTATATATACCTACATGATTTTATTCCTTTATATCAATATCTCAGGAAAA
>JABASH010001970.1:0-22624 GCA_019776445.1 Tomocerus maximus | reverse complement strand
ATAGGCAATAAATGTCTATATAGTCCTTTTCTTAAGGGTCCTTCCCATAAGCTGATTGCAACCCTTTCCTGGATTTGATTTATTTTCAGAACAGACTTCAGTTCATTCTGATGGAAATTGGAACTGACGCTGACAGTCAAGTGAAAAGCTGACAGTCGATTGGCTTCCTTTGCTCGTCCGTAATGTACCTTTACATTTAGCTCACTCTTCAATCTATAAACAATAAATAATAGGAACTATGTGAAAACTTGTCATGTCAGATTCCTATTGACAAGCACTGTACAACAATGTAAGACATTTCTTTCAATGTTCACCACTTGTCATTCAAATACAGCTTTGCTACACATCCTAAGTTATACTATACTTATGCACATCAAATCATTTACATCCATCGAGACATAAACTCAACCTAACAAAATATCAAACAGTAAATAACATGGCTACACTCGCTTAGCCCCCAAATATTCAAATGTATGTACATAATCCTATAACTAATATTTCTATGCTAATGCTATGTATATCCTATATACCATTATCAACCGAACAACATACTGTCTCCCTATGTATGAACTTTTAATTTAGAAACCTATGCATGTAAGCGATATTTCTATAGCTGCATCTTGCGTCTACTATTTACTACAGCCACATTATACATCTCTGGTATCTATTTTCACTTTAACACTTGATATTATTGTAAATGACATACAAAATTAAATGTATATTTAATTTACATGCAGATAAAATAGTACCCATTTTTAACCTCACCACAGTATCGTATGCATAGGTATAGTTCGATTGTATACACCTGTATGTTATTTGTTTAAAAATGTTTGAATAGCTACCATAGATCCTAAAAGCAACAAATTGTGTGGAGTATATTGGTAGTGGAAATATGTTTATCCTTTCGACCATTGAAGATATGAGCATAAAACAAGGCAGCGGTAATATGTACATACACATGTAGCTTGTTTTCCCTAATTGACCAGTTTTAAGTCCTTCTTGGAAACTGGAACTCTAATATAGTATGTACTATCTCCTGACAGTATCTATATGCTATATATGGCGGTACGCGTAAATGAAGTTGAGTATATTATTTAAACGCTATACTGTACCCCCGTAACATATAACAGTGATACTGGTATATCATAGGCCACAGGCGAAGCAAAGTTGTATTAAATATTACTATTTATAAATATTATAATATTGACATATCATATACTTTAGTATGTTAATATATGGATATAATAGGTACTCACCCAGTTTTGAATTACACAAGGACAGAGTAGTTCTCAAGTAGGTTAGTTTAGCATGTAGATATATGGAGCGCTAAATTTCGTTTAATTGTTATTAAAAAGAATCCGTTTTGGTGTGTAGTGAAGGCTATGTATGATTTGAGTGTTTAAAAGTATCGGAGCGTAATGAAAATGTGTTTGAAAGGAGTTTGTGAGGAGCACCTGCAATGCAAGGGAACCTGCAGGAGCAAGAAACCTTCAGTTGGCTGCACTATGCTACACTGAGTTGTCTGGAAAGACTCTCGACTGCACTGACGTGAAGTACGGACAAAACTGAAATGATCCAGGAATTTTTTCAACATGTAAGTTTTTGTGTGTTGGGATGGGAGTACAAGTTTCCGTCCGATGGAAGGAAGAAAAATTGACTGGAAGAGAACACTTTTTCTTGGGTTACTTTTTTAGGGGCAGAAGAGAAATCCAGGCAGGGAGTTAGTATTCTGCAGAAGATACCTATTGTGTGCATCTTCTGAGCTGACTGACCATTTTCTTATATTTCGGCTCAAGGCTTATCTATAAGTTATACTATCATCGCATCTGGTATTAGAGATATTCTGTATCTGTAGGCTGGAACAACTATGATCTAGCAACTATTATAACAACAGCCGAGTCATGAATACCAAACCAGACCAGACGAGCAACTTATACTAATCTTAAGACCATATAAAGCCTATCTCTCTTCCTAACTACCCGAGATGAATTATATTCGTATAGACTAAGCCTATAATCAATGCTTTGCTTGACATGACCCAAAATAAGGATCTCTAATCTAAATTGTATTTATAGTTACTAATACCTATAGAATGTTATTAGTACCTATCTGATGTAAATGGTGAGTTCCTAATGAATTCACTTCGTCTGCCTCCTTGTTTTATGTGAGTGCAGTCCAGTCCTGGCTCTGTCCTGTTCAAGTTTGTGAGATGTAGGCACTAGTAGGCAGGTAGTAGAGAGTAGGTACCTATTCCAGAGTGTAATAACTGCATAACTACACAGAGTATGTATGTATAGGTACTATTGTTAAGTCAGCGTTTTTGTTCTCCTTTTTCAGCCTTCCATTGTATTACTGGATGCTTGCATGGTTCATGCTATGCTTTCGTTTCGATTTTCATCTTGAACGTGAACGTGAACCTTAGTTAAAATATTTTATACCTCGTAGAAACACTAAGGCTGGAATTTTACTACTTTATAAGTAGTTAGTGTTGGTCCATAACAAGGATTTTTGGTTCTTGTGTACACCAGAGCTATAAACAGTATAATGTACCTCTTTCCGTATTTATTGCTTTGCCTTGGCTAACCAACCCGAAATTTTAGAACGAAAACCTTTCGGTAGCTTCAAAACACTCGTGTCATTTATTTTCTGTCCCTACATCTCCGGTATCCTTTGGGAGACAAACTGACTAAGGTTAGAAAAGTTAGAAAAGCGAGCTAAAAATAATAAAATAATACTGATGATTGCATCACACTTGGTTGTTTCCCTCCTGGTTATCCCAGTGATCTTGGCTATTAACGATTATAGTATACACAAGTCTAAATATGTTTTTTCTGCGTGCGTGTAATATAACGTGTTTGTGTACCCGAGTGATGGTATCGTATCAGAATCAACCCACAGGTTGTTAAAGTCTTATAGCAGATTTTTTATAGTTCTAAAGAGCCATTTAGATATGTACGGGAAGATAGAAGCCAGAAAGCTATTACTCATAGCGTTAGAGATGGATAGTACTATGTAGATGTTTGAACCGCCTAGTTTGGGCAGGTTTTCTTTGCTTCTGCTTTGTTATAGTGTAGGTAGTTTTAGATTAATAAAATTATTGTTTAGAACTATGCAGAGTAGGAGTGTATAGTGTATAGACATTTTGATGTATGGCATTCACACATCAGAACTAACTACACAGCATGATACGAGCTAAAGGCACGATGAAATGAATGTGATTTCAATATTTGATAATACTCGCCATAACTCCGTGTTCTCTTTTGTTGTGTGTTATGTCATGCAATCAAATAAAATGTTTTCCTTTCCACTTTCTAATGCTTATCCTTACTATTATTTAATTCACATGCGGACTATAATCATACACTTTTTATACCCTATCAGATGTGCCTTGTATGTTCATGGAAATTTCGAGTTCAGCCTCAACTATACACATAATATTAGTAATACAACTAACTTCAGTTTAGCACTCTGGAATCAAGGGAAAGTTAATATAGCTCCTGCAATAATGTGCAATAGGATACTGAGTGTGGAATGTCAGGAGACGCCATGCCATGCAATCGGATGCAAGACTAATGTAAGTTTCTTACTCACACTCACTCACACCACTCCACTTGTAAACTTGAAGATCATGAATAATAAAGAGTTAAGTATTATACCGATTCCACTCTTGCCATCTCCAATTGCTGTCTACGCTTCAAATGACCTCCACTGAAAAATAAAGCAATTCTATACCTATCATTAGATATCAACTGGTTGATTCGACCTTATGTTACTTTATGCATTCACTAAACCTCATATAAACAAACCAAAAAATTCCTATTGACTTATAACACATTATTGGCTTTATACAACTTTCAGTTTTAAATGTCTCTATAATACGATCCTCTACCTATTATTTTTATAGTCTTTCTAAGGATACTTTCGCATTATTCTAACTATTATTTACATCTGTCCATGTAAAAACTCAATACTCTTTTAATGGTATACTAAGTATGAGCTTATACGTTGTTACATAATTGTACATGAATGTAAGATTGCGAGTAAATACAAAGCAGAGACTCTCATTTAGTCTTTAAGATTTAAATAGCCTATGGCTATATGCATATACGTCTTTCCTACTCATACACACATTTCATTACTATACACAGCTAATAACCAACCTTTGTTATCAGCTTAGGGATACAGAATCTACTATGCGACTACTAAATACCATTCCACGTTCTCTATGGCAAATGCGAAGGTATTTAAATCAGGAGATACCCTGCTACTCTCTACAATTATATAGTAACATTGTAGGAGTCATTCTTAAATAAAGTGTGTAAAGGTATGCATACGTGCATGTACATATTTATACAGGTGAACCTAGCTTCTTATTCTTTCTATGGAACTGGACGGTAAAGTTAGGATAAACGTGTTTCGTATTATAGTAACTGCTACAAGAATGTTTTATATTACAGTATACATTTTAGATCGTCTCACTGAACTGGCCTTCACTTTACCTTAAGCTTTGCAGTTCGTTAGCTTAGATTATACATTGCGCCTTTGCTCATTGTTAGCTAAGAGATTGTTAATTGAGGTCTTCTTGTTTACCCGTTTTCTAACAGCCTAACTCTGTGTACTTCGAACATTATCCTCACATTTTTACTCGCTTTTTCTTCGAATCTTCATTTTCTACCATTAACAATGGATACTAATTCTGCGTATTGCATTGCGTGCTCATTTCTTGATTAACGTTTCCATTTTTCATTCATTTTACTTCATGATTGTAGTATTTGCGTAGCGACTGACTATGACTGTCACTATATCATCATTTATGCGTGACAATAGTTATCAAATTACGAAAGGCAATTAATGGCACGATATAAATCAGAGATCCGTAGCACTATTGTGATTGATGGGGTTATAAGTAGCAATAAGCAGTTACTGACACTGTGCATGTGATTCATCTCTAGTAAAACAATTAAAAATTGAATAAATGATCTTTAAAAATGTATTTAGCACGTAATAAGTAATATAAGTCGTAGCAATGTCAGCAAATGGTCATTTAGCACAATAGTATCAACATATTAAATGATTAAATCTGTTGGATACTAATGCATTAACATGCAATCATTATCTATAGGTAGTATTTAATAACTCTAGTTCACCTTGTATTCAGATTGTTGCTTATCGAACTTTAGTTCAGACGCGCAAATCATTACTATACCAAAAGTATACCTCTTATTTCGGTTGTAGGTGAATATACAATACACCAATGCATATAAAAAGGAAGAAGTGATTTGTTCTAATAACATAGGTGATTTGTTCCAATGAAGAAGGTGAACTGTTCTAATGAAACTGAACCAAAGCCAAAGTTCCCAAAAGTTTTGGAATTCACGAATTCAGAGCCAAGTTCCACTTTCGCCCAAGCGAAGCTTTTCAATGAACAAGTATCATGTGTAGTACACCTGAAAATGATCGAATTATGAAAAATCTCGTTCATTAGTACTTTTACATCAGTTCACCTTTGTCATTAGAGCAGTTCACCTTTTCCTTTTATATCAGTTTCAACGTATACACATATTTCATGACATCTGGCATAAAACGCAAATTCTATATGACTATGCAAATAATCTACTAGTTTGATAGTTTTTTATGCCTAAGTTGCCTCATAGAGTAAACAATACCAATAATTACGGCAGGAAAAAACGTATAGTTATCCATATAGGTCTTCAAGGTATATAGGGAAGCTATATACATTAGTTGCATGCTAATATTCTATTGATTTATTACCTGCCTCGCATAAGTGTATTTTTATTGCCATTGTCTTTTACCTTTGTCAAGAGATTTCGAAGTACCAGATTTTCTCTTATCTCTATTAAATGTTTTATTTTATTATGCAACTTGGATTGGATTGGTTTGGAGAAAATTAGTGGTGAAGAGAAGACTTGACAGCCAGATTGCCGTAATGTACAATAGTTGACGTTAACGAAGAGTTCACCTTGCACCTTATAAGTACAAGACAATAGGTTCAGCTTCTCAGTATTATATTGTGTGTGGCATGAAATGCCAGAGCTTGACATGATATAAGAAGTCCTACAGATATACTGACACTAAACGAACTAACAATGCAAATCCTCTGATCATAAAATAATATAATTCTTGACTTATACTTTGCATTTTATATTCCACCTGCTAAGACACTTTAACGCTAGTTATACACACAAAGAAATATTTTCTGTACGCTTAATACATTACCAATGTGAACATAAAGATACACGAAGAGGAAAAGTTGATTCGCTTTGCCTAGGACGTTGCTTTATGCTCCTTTATCCAAAACTCATTACCTCATAGTTACTATGCATTACATTAAATCACGTTAGCGTAGCGTTTAAAACAAGATCCGGCTCAACATTTCTAGTGACAAAGCCCAATTTACCTTAGAAATTAGATGCAATGAGTACCTGAAGTATAAATGACCCACGAATACCATATTATGTCACATTAAACACTTTATGGGATTAATTAAATAGAAAATATTTGCATTTTCGTTATTGAATCAATAAGTTATGAATCAAAACAGAATCTCATTTGTTAAAGACGACTGCAAAAATTAAATTGTAATGAAATTAGATTTATTTTAATGTAAATAGGTTGTTACAGTTCTATCAGTGGAAGTAATAATAGTAGCATCAATTATATTTTTAAGCAATCAAACTCCTTTAATTTGTGACGCAGTTCTTAACTTACTTCAAGGCGAAACCTTTGGGTAATCTTGGAAAGCTTTGATAAAATCTTTTGAAGTTGAAAACTGTTTTTTTCATGTAACAAATAATTTTACACTACATTAAGCTACCCTTGATTACAAGCAGAATGAAATTAGATGCAGTATGATTTGGTTGGAGTGTGTAATATTTTAGGCTAAATATTCGCAATTACAAGCTCCAGCATTAGAATAGGAACCATAAATAAAAAGGTATTCTATTTACTAGGAGAAAAATGTAAGGATCTTCCCACACCAAATGTGTTTAACAACTTTACAGTGTAAGTTAGCGTAGAGATTCTTGTCAATTTTAGCATAAAGCACACATTATAAGGAGAGTCTGACAATTTATCACCAGAGCTAGCTGGCAGCCCAAACTATCTTTGTCTCTATTTGGCCACTAGTATGACAATAAGAAATAAAATATTGCCTCATATACATTCAACGCTTTAACAATCTGAGAATATTACGTGTCATGTCATCCTTATTTGAAAATTCAAAACCTACACCTAGCAATGTACTTAATGAGAAGCTCTACTCTTTCCTACTACAACTAAACTCGGGACAAAACAGCTCAATCATTTTATATCAGACAGAAAACTGTTCCTGGCCATAAGAACTGGCACTTAAACAATAACATGATCTTTTAAAATTAATTGCTTGTTTTACTCAACAACTGACGTATATCTTCAGAATCCATTACACAAATGAAGTTTTCCTAAAATATCATAACCACAGCCACTCAGCTGGAGTCAACTGGAATGTCTACCAAAAATTTACGACTGCTCCATGCAAAAAGCTTCTCATTGTCACAAATATTATTAACTGTCTCCCTGCTTAATAATCAGACTATTGATGAAAACGTAGAAAACGTATCTACTAAAACAATTTGAAACAAATCATTAATGCGTACTATTTTCCCAAATGCTACTGGATACATACATCAATAAATAATTAAGTCTGTGCTAGATAAAGATCAGAAAATATCATGTGAAACGAGAGATAAAACTAATACGTTTCGTGCATATAGACATATGAATTATTTCAAGAAGTCAAATCACCGTTACAGGAAATTCGAGAATAAATAACTTTTCTATTGAGTCAATGTATACAGGATCAATTTTAGTTAACGGTAAGAAGTACATTGTTAAAAATAATGGTTGCAGTTGCAATGGAAAATTGAAGGTTTCTTCCTAAAAAAGCACACGATAAAAATAGACAGAAATTAAAGGAAAATTATTTTACTTTCTTTGTTCATTATAAACAAAAAATGCAAAGCATACATTTACAGAGTCGCAAAAAATAATTGCATGCACAACTTGAATAAACAACCTGGCATTGTGCATAATTATATTTCGATAGCTTCTGTGTCTATGAATGGTTAGGAAAACAGTGATAGCCGATAGCCCAAGCAAGATACGTAAGTATGGAGTGGAGTAATAATTTACCAACATTGCACAATTTATATTTATACTTATAGTTATGCATTACTCTGAAATGTAACTGCGGAGATGTCACAATTTATTACAAGCCACACTACGGTCAGGTTGGCATGAAATGGAAAAAAGCATTTCATGATATAATGTGCGTGTCAACAGATTCATCTTCATGCGCAAAACGTAACATTTGGATAATACAGTAAATACCATGTAGGTATCTCAGAGAACTCAATGCGAATGTGATAATCTAAATGCTTATAGGCTTTTCCTACCTCGCTGGATTCGACCACACAAGGAGATATTTAGTAATAATAGTCATTAGAGTCGAGGGAACTATTTTATATCAAGTGCATCGCAGTCGGCTTCTTTAAATTAAAATTTGGACATGGAGTGGGTCGCTTCAAGTGCTAATTAAGCTACTTTGTTAAATTAATTAGCAACCTGAGGTAACATAAGATTTCTAGACCAACATCTGCACAAATGCCCCATATAACAGAAAATGATTTTGGATTTCGATCCTGACTTCTAGAAATACCTAAAATATGCATTCAATTCAAAATATTATGCACGCACGTGTGCTTAATAATCATAACAACATTACACTGCAGTTAAGATACATACTTTATGGATAAAAGACTGGGAATGCTACATTTGATCTATAAACTTCTGGTGGAGAACAGTTGGTGAATTTACGGTCAAAGACAACTTTGTAATAATTCTGGGGTTATTATTGCATTACGCTGTATGATAATTAGTGAAACTTAGATTATGAAAGCTATTCTACCTTTGTAACTTTAATTTAGGTAACAACGATGCATCACTACACTTAAACCGACAGTTCTAATAGACTCATAATCTTTACCAGTTCGTTTACCTGTTGTTTATGAATATATTTGCATTACAGATGTGTTTACAGAATACAAATACATGTAAAATTATAGGTATGCTAAGCTGTAATACGATATTGGCTCTTTCTCTAAGCTTCGACTATCACTCGAGTTTTGAGACTAGAAAATTCTAAATTTTTCTCACGTCACACTTTAATTCTGAGTGAATTTGCAATTGAATTATTGTGGATGTGTTAAAATATGCACAGTAGTACAGTGCTAACAATTATCACTTGTGAGAATTTTTTAGCATCATAATCCACAAGTTATCATCTGCTCCGCACAAGCACACTCCATTAATATACCCTCCTAGTATTTTAATGAACTTTATGAACGAATTTGATAACACTCCTCGGAAGGAACTCTAATTCTCATTTTTATTTACGTAAATTCTTGTAAAAGAATTAAGAAAAGTAGAAGCATCTAAAATATCTTTCTAAAAAATTATGTGTCTCTGAAAAATTGCCTCTCCACATTATTTAGTGTAGGTAGATCCTACATCATCTTCGACATAATTATCTTCGTTGACTTACAATGTGAGACAATTCTTCAATCTATAATCCAGTTCAGGCGTGCGTCTATCCATTTTAAATTCTAATCTGTAATGCTCAAAAGAAATAAAATGATCTTGTTATGCTTGGTTCATTTAATAAATATTCCGAAGAATTATGATGATGCTTTGATATCCTCATGAATAATTAAGCAAGAATATTAAGATGTCCTATAATTTGTGAAGTTCATGATGAAAATAATCAGATTTTAGACATCATCATTGACTCTGACATAAGTTTAGATAATTGGAGTGTGCTGTTCAATTATTTAAAAGTAGAGTATTATTGTTTTGTCATTATGCAAATGAGCTGAAGTGTTCATTTGAAAACAATGACAGCAGTTTTTAAATAGGAAAATTATAAACTCAAGATCATTTACTACAATTAGCTACCTACTCATAATAGGTTTGGTTGGTGGTGTTAGTAGGAGGTTTTGGTATTGGTATAATATGGTTTAAGAGTAAGGAATAATATTTAAAGCAATTCACAATGTGTTTGGAAGAGTGTAAGAGTGTATTAGTGACTAAGTTTTCACAGTCGCAGTGCGTCACTTCTGTTAATTTTCTAGAGATATTTACGATGCAGATAATATGAGAATAACTTTATGAAGTCAAAACAAAATGTGCCTCTAACTAGATCTTAATTACCATTTGGAGCAACCTTCTGTTTATATTAGATTAGAGTATTACGGGCACAGGAGTCGAAGGGAAATGTTGAGGTAATATTTACAAGTCACATTTCGAGGTAGTTTATTCAGAGTTGTTTGTTAATGAAGTGAGGACGAATACACTTAGAGGATTTTGCTGTGTAACTAGGCTAAGAAATTGGCTTATTAACATTAGTTGGGTTGACACTAAGGTGGGAAGGGAGGGTAAGCATTTCTATAGAAGGTATGTCATCGCTGATTTGTGAAATTAACTGCTACTGCGTTTCATTATTCCGTTCTTCAGACAATAATTATTGTTCACGAACTAAAATACTCACGCGAAAAAAATACACAACTAATAGATAAGAAGTGTCTGATTTATTGTACACATTAATGCTAATTAGGTTTCAAAATAGATATTTCAATTCTAAAACACATTTCCACTGGGAATGCTTAAAAGATTAGAATGGAAGGTAGGAATGGGAAAATACGTAGTCCGAGATTCGGGAGGAAGTTTGACGATTTCTTCGAGGAAGATTGTAGGGTAAGGGATTTAACAAATTATCTTTGATTAAATGAAATGTGATACAAAAACTTAATTTTAAAAATAGCTCGATCAAGTCCGAGATGAAAATCATCAACGTAAAGTCGAGGATGAAACGTGGGACATGGATGACCATAAAATAAGTCTGAAAAAATTGTTGAATCGTTATCGCAGCAACATCGCAAATGTATATTTCTCCAAAATATTATTCAAAGCTTGTCAAGAGACATTTGAAAAATAAGGTAAATGAGTCTGAAATTCTGTTTTAAGGGTCTGACAACAAAACAAGCAAATCTCAATCGTAAGTTGTTCGGAGAGAATGTTTTGACTCCTCCACCAAAACGATCAGAGTTATGGCGTTTTATAAAATCCATCACACTTGGTTTGAATTTACTCATTTGGATTTGCTCCATTTTAAGCCTTGGACTCTATGTGTCTCAGTATTTTCACACAGAACACATTTCCAATGATCACGTAAGTTTAAATTTTGCAAAACAGGATTAAATAATTAAGTCAGCAGTTGTATTATTTTGTCGAAAAATCTTTTTACAGCTGCTATTCAGCATAGCGTTAATAATCGTTTGCTTGATATCGGGATTTTCGTTTTACTACCAAGAATACACATCTGACAAAATAGTCGAGTCATTTGCAAACATGGTTCCTAGATTTGCATTGGTGAAAAGAAATGGGCGTCTTGCCGAAGTGAATGTAAATTTATTAGTTTGTGGTGATATAGTGGAAGTTAAGTATGGAGAAATAGTTCCTGCTGACATCCGTAAGTTAATTAATGTTACATTTTAATTTGCATTCAGAGTATCAGAAACATAGGAGTATTGATGATTATGTTCGTAGGTCTTGTCGAATGTCATGAATTTCATGTGGATAATTCAAAATTAACTGGGGAAACGGACCCGCAAAGAAGACTTTCAACTTTCACAGATGATGACCCAATGGAAACTAGGAATTTAATATTTTTCTCCACATCTGTAATAGAAGGGCATGCAAAAGGCATTGTAGTACGAGTTGGTAGTAATACAGTGATGGGGAAAATGGCGACGACAGCGAGTAGGCTTTTGAAAGTGTCTTAGTCCGATTTCAGTAGAGATGGGAAACTTGATAAAAGTGATGACGATTCGGTCGTTGATTTTTGGAGTAACATTTTTTATTGTTGCGAAAACAATGGGGTATGCTTGGTTGGAGTCCTTATTCTTCCTAGTCGGCATTATCGTGGCAAACATTCCTGAAGGCTTGAGCCTGACTTTTACTATGATTTTAGCATTAACGGCACAGAAAATGGCAAAGAAGAACGTTATCGTAAAAAATTTGCAAAGTGTAGAAACTTTGGGATCAGTGTCGGCAATCTGTGCAGATAAAACGGGGACATTGACTCAGAATAAAATGAATGTTGCTCACATGTGGTTTAATGATCAGATCGCCGAGGCAGATACTTCTCTTTTTGCGAATGGACAGTCTTTCGATATTTACGACCCAGGTTTTATGGCTCTATCTAGAGTTGCTGCTTTGTGCTCTCGGGCTCGCTTCAAACCAAAACAAGCAGAAGTTCCAGTTAATAAACGGTGATTTACTCAGAGATTAATTTTGTTACTATCTCATGAAATGGAAACAGCAACTTCAGTAAACATTAAAAGTAATCTAAAGGATTGATTTGCAGAGAGGTAGATGGAGATGCTACAGAAACAGCAATTCTTAAACTTTTAGAAATGGATCTTGGAGATGTTGAGAAGTATCGGAGAAATTATATCAAATTATGCGAGATTCCATTTAATTATAGAGACAAATATCAAGTGTTCGTATACGACTTGAGAAATGCGTGCACTCCGAAACATTTTGTTGCGGTCAAAGTATGTGCATTTTTACATTCACTCATGAATACTAATTTTCTCGGCGTTTTCAATGAATTCAAAATTTACAGGGAGCTCCTGAAAGACTACTGAAATTGTGCACGACAATTCTTATCAAAGATAAGGAATATGCTTTAAATCAGGTCTGGTTAGACAAAATAGAGAAAGTCATTGATGAACTCGGGATGAAAGGAGAGCGCCTTATAGGTTAGCACAATTTTAAATAGTCCTCAGTTCTACTTATAATTTTTGGACATGAAATATTAACACACTTAGCTTTTTAAGGATTTGCAGATTGTTTCTTACCTCAAGAAAAATATTCCAAAGGCTACAAGTACTTCCCGGAAAGACCAGAGTTTCTAAATGCGGGATTGCGATTTGTGGGTTTGATGTCAATGATAGATCCCCCACGAGTTGCAGCGGAAGATGCAATTTTCAAATGCAGAGCTGCAGGTATTAATAATTTTTCAGACTGGAAAGAAAATGTTTTCATCCAAAACCAAAAAGCTTATCTATGTAATGTTAATGAAAACCATTTCAGAAATCATGAAAAATATGATTTCAGGTATCAAAGTAGTAATGGTGACTGGAGATCATTCTTCTACAGCCGTGGCAGTTGCTAAAGCAGTTGGAATTATTTCTCCCTGTAAGAATTTTATTTTCGAAATGTGTAAGCTGCTTCGTAGCTAAATCATGCGAATAGTAACTGAAAACTGATAATAATTAGTCAATGAAACTCGGAGAGAAAAAGCCCGGAGAAAAGGAGTTCCAATTTCAGAAATCAGTCCACTAGAAATAACAGCGGGAGTTGTGACAGGTTACGACTTGAGAAATATGGCTGAAGAAGAACTAATGCGTATTTTGAAAACGTATAAGGAAATCGTTTTTGCAAGAACCACTCCTGAGCAGAAGTATTCTATTGTAAAAGCACTGCAAAAACTGGGACATATTGTTGCGGCGACGGGTGATGGAGTTAATGTAAGAACAGTAGGGATCGTTTTTTCACCGACTTTTATTAAATTCATGGTCAATTTTTTAACTATTTTACTGTAAACTTAAGGATGCACCGGCACTGAAAAAAGCGGATATTGGAATTGCAATGGGATGTTCAGGAACTGAAGTTTGCAAAGCCACAGCAGATATGATCCTTCTCGATGATAATTTTGCGTCGATTGTCACTGGAGTTGAGGAGGGGCGACTTATTTTTGATAATCTTAAGAAATTACTTCAGTACAATCTTGCTGATAATGTGGCTCAGATGTACAGTTTCTTCGTTTTCATTGTGATGAAATGTCCTCTGCCAATGGGAACTATGGCCATGTTGCTTACAGTTTTAGGAACTGATGTTCTTCCTGCTGTGAGTATTGTCTACGAGATTGCCGAGCCTGGAATTATGAAATTGAAGCCTAGAAATCCTAAAAAGCAGAAATTACTAACAGCACAGTATGACAAATTACTTTTCATATGTTTCTATACAAATTATCAAATTATGACCGTGCACTCAATTTTTAGACTTCTGTCCTACACCTATGGTCAATTGGGAGTCTTAGAAGTTGCTGCTGGATTCTTCACATATTTTGTAGCAATGGCATACCATGGCTTCCTGCCCAGGAAACTTTATCATCTAAAATCTAGATGGGATTCCAGAGCTGTTAACGACTTGGAGGACTCTTTTGGCCAGGAATGGGTTCGTTCACATTTCATTAGCGTCCACTTGCATATACTGATGTAAACATAATGTCATTGACGTTTTAGACTTATACGGCAAGAAAGAGACTTGAATCCAATGCTCAAACAGCGTTTTTCATTGCTATTGTCATTATGCAAATTGCTAATGTCTTTTGTTGCAAAACCCGGCGCGATACCATATTTAGGAGGAGAAAAGTGTAAGTATAACTAAAATATTTTTATCATTACGTTTAACAATTTTGAAAAATATTTTTTTAAACACAGGAACTGGTTCATGTACATGGCCATCGTTTTTGAATTGTTACTCGCGGCCTTTTTCGTCTACAATCCCTTTTTCGTTGAAGATATGACCTTGAGGGGTCTCACGTAAGTTTGTAACTTTTCCGGTTTACGTGTGATATAATTCTAATTCTAACCAAATAATTGATTTCATCTTTCCAATCAATTTCTCAGGTTTGTGGAATGGCTCCCTCCTATTCCTTTCGCAATCCTCTTGGTAGTCTACGATGAATTTCGGCGACTTGGCCTAAGGCGATTAGATGACGGGTGGCTGAAGAACGAGATACAAATATAAATTAACTGTCCATTAGAATTAGAATTTTAAATACTTGGAATTCTCTGTAAGAATTCCCATCTTTCATTGTGTCCAGTCATTAATATACTTAATAAATAGGTTGAACTTAATACTTTAACTACGTTTTCCATTGCCATTTAATGTAGTTAAACTACCATTTAACTACATAAGATCAGCATAAAAATCTACATAGCCTCGTCTCATTTCAGGAAGAAGCAGAAAGAGGAATAAGCATTCACTATTCACAGAGAGACTACTTAGATTTTGACTTAGATTACAATTGCAAGTTTCTAGGCAACATTTCAACAATTCTCACCACCAATATTCCAACTTTTTCTGCAATTTTATTTAGTTTACAAAATATCATTCACTGAGAAGTTAGAATATTCTTATTACTAAAATAAGAATATTTAGTATGCTACTCGAATTTGTCAAGAAGAAATCAGACTTTTTGCGTTGTTCCGTCCTCAAGTTTAGTATTCACCAAGATCAAGATGCCGATGATGAAGTTAGACGAGCAGGGGCGTCCGAAGTTGACGTTCTACGAAAGAGGTCCAGGTCCAGCTGGATATAATTTGCCTCCGCTACTTGGGAAGACGAAGCATGCTGTTACACATAGGATTAATCCGGAATACACTTTCGGACTTCAATTACCATCCTCGTTTCTGTTAAGCAACATCGGACCTGGTTCCGGAGCGTACATGCTAGAAAGTGGAGTGAAAGCCAAAGGAAAATTCCGGGCTCCAGTGGCAGTTCTTACTGATAGACGCCCTCCGTGTAAGATTTTCATCCTTTGTTAGCATTATGCAGTTTCAGTGCACTAAAAAAGCATATGTTGGAGTAATGTTGTGTTAAAAATGATTTTCAAGTAAAACAGAAGCCGTATCCTGGACCAAATGACTACACAGTTCCTCCTCCTGATATAAATAGAAACAAGGCTCCCGCATATACTTTGCGTATTCGTGGTCCATTGCCTTCAAAGCTAAATACACCAGGACCAAATTATTTGCTTTTACCCAGATTGATCGGACCAAAAATCCCAGACAAGATTGCAGCCGCCGAATGTACTTTGTGAGTTACAAATTACAAATATACAAAGCTCAGATAATGGTACTTCAAAAACGAACCGATTAGTAAAAATATCGGGAGGAAAAAATTTAGAAGGAAAAACGTAATCGGCAAACAAAGTAACATCGTAATCAGAAGTTGCAACATCACTGTAATAGACGATACAGGCAATTCAGTGATAGCTTAGGGCAAATATTTGCATAATTATTGTTTAACTCGGGAAAATCTAGTGATAAACAAAATGGGAATGGGTTTAATGCATTATGATTATTCAAGTTTTTCTGCTTGAACACTGCGTAGGCAGACGGTAGGCGCCACGAAGTTACTATTGGCGTAACATGGAGCTGCGGATGCAGTCGTTTATCATCTAATCATTTTTATTATTAGTGCAGAACAGAAAATAGTATCAGTAGGTAATGGGCTACCAAGGGGTTTGTCAGATCAAACCTACAGGCTCCGTTGAAAATTAAACGAGATTAAGACAACACCACGTTCTGCCACTCTAAATTCATTCATGCCATTTCTACTGCCCTGGTTCTTATCTATATTTGTCCTGTGTAATCAATGTTTAGAAGAAATATTATCCTCTCTATTTACAAAAAACAGAAAATCTCTGCAGGACACAGTACACCATGTAAATAGTAGTAAATATAGCAGAAACACGTGATTTCTGAACATACCGATCCAGATGCTTCTAACTCATTCATACATTCCGAAATAAGTTTCATTTCACTTTAATTATCTTGAAAAATTTAAATCACTTGTCAAAACAGGAACGTGGTGAAGTATTTCACTGTTGGGAAGTTAGGACAGGAAAACTAACCTACTTATGTATAATCCAGAATGAAATGATTTATTTAATGTTTACTTAAGATAAAAGATATGTAGAGATGAGGGTACAGAAAACACAATCTTAGATTGTACCACGTTTCCTTAAGTATATCTTTAAATCACACGATTTTATTCAGTACGTGAGCAAGCACATCCTGCCGAGGAAGTTAACAGATTTCTAGGCTAAAAAAGAATGAGTAAATTGCGTTTTCTAGCATTTATTAAAATTACAGAGCATTCTTTTGTTTTAATTTCCTTAGGAAAGGGGACAGGAAGAGCAAACTTGACAGATTATCTCCTGGACCGATTTACGATATTGGAAAACCAGAGCTGGTGAAAAATAGAGCTCCTGGTTACACAATGCGAATCAAGTGGGCTGATTTAACTCAAACAAAATATCCAGCGGGTCCAGCTTCTTATGATCCTTACTTGAGAACCTGCACTTGTCCTCCTGGATGGAAACTTGGCAATCGTCACAATGATTTCACAGGTGTGTTCAAAACACAGTGTGACAAATCTCGATATGAACCTTTGGATTGATTCAACAATTTACTCCTTACGCAAATGTATGAAATTAGCCGCGACCGCGACAAATGACAAAATAATATGAAATGTAACAATAATGTAAATTTGATAGAATAGATTATAGCTTCATGATATAACAATAATAATGAATTTGCTAAAGTAGGTTAGTCATTAATTTTTGTCTCAAATTTAGACGGTCTGTTGAAATAATGACCTTCATTCGTAGTGAAATATACATGCTTACACTTACAATTGAAATGATTTAATATGAGTTTTATATGTAAACTTAGTTAACATGAAAAATTGAATCCCATTAATAAATGTGTAATGATGTTGAAAATTTTCCCGATTTTCGTTGCTGAATCTGTAATGCTAAAAAATAACTAAGACTACTGTATACATAAAGCGTATAAATACCAGTAGCAGATATGGATATCTGTTGTAGTTCATTCATAGTCATGCATTCAGAATAAAAAAACTACATTCTGGTTCATGTGTAAGCTTTTAGTGCATACTACAGACGAATTCTATCGGGAGAAACCAACACAACAAGAGGATTATCAAGTTTGGTTACAGCAAGCGGGATGAAATCAAGTTTTACTACATTTCCAAGTATACCCTAGATAAATCTCGAGAGAAATATTATAGAAAACTGAAATTTTAAAGCTACCCACAAGACTTTTAAGAAAGATTTTTGTTAAGTAAGCAATGAAGAAAATAGCCAAGTCTTGGTTATCCTGGACTAGAATTGAAACAGCCGATTTAATAAACATGGATTGGGATTCACAAGTTCAAATAATTCTTTGGAGCCTAGCAATTGTGGCCTTTGGTCTACTTATCTTAGCTTTTGACACCCGTCATTACGATCCCAGGAGGTATTTTCTTAACTATTATTTGTACACTTACATTTATCTGCCAATCAGTCTAAAAAGAGTTTGTGAAATATACCCATTATATATTTTAGACGATCCGGAGGAAATCTTAGAGATCGTATCGTGGGATTAGAGCAGCGTTACTTCCTCGTCATCTTTAATGGATTTCTCTTATATGCAGCCTTAACGATGATGACTCAGAAACCAGGTTTAAGACAAGAAGGCGTGGCTCATTTATAAGTCCTTTGATACAGGCCTTTTTATTACAGTTTATAATATCAAGCAATGTTAATAATTATTGTTAGAAAAGCTACGGTGAAGAGTCTTAAAGGACTTTTGAAGATGGTACCACATTTATAGAAACAAACGTGCGTATTGTTATACTTAAACACATAATATGTACATTTAATTTAATTTAGGAAACAATTAATATTAAGGGATGATTCTTGATTCCCCAGTCAGCTCAACAGTATCAGGAAATCATTAATCATCTTAACCGAATCTCATTTATTGGTAGAAATTGGAAACTGGGATAACTGTGGCCATCCCACATTTAATATTGACAATTATTATTGAGCTATTAAAATTTTTGATCCATTAAGCTACAGTCAAACGGGTGTTTCTGAACCCATGATATCAAATTTACTGTTAGGATTGTAATAGCCAAGTAATAGCTTTCGTGGCTATTTCCACTGAAGGTAACTTTGATATTACTACTATATGTGACTATATGCCATATTATCATTATTTTCAAACACTTGTAATAACAGTATTATTTTCAGAGCCAAGACTCCTTCAACACCCAGGATTTTATTACTAGTTCCATCTTTCTCTGAAAGAATCACTAATGAATGTAATGAATGATTACCAAGTATAAATTAAGTCTATAACTTTGTTACATGTACGTTTATGTTTAGAGACTAAGTGTTATTTTATGTATAATTATTGTTGTTAAATCTATTTTAGTAGGTTAATTATTTAGTACTATGTGCCCTTTGTCACCACTTCACTTGAACAAAGGTGATTGTGGTTGTATTACACATTACTTTCTAAACCCTTCATGTCTGCATATTTTAATGACGATTTTCACGTTTGGTGACTCAGTTTGTATGTTTATCTGGACCCTCCTCTAAATCTTACTGCTCTTCACATTTTGGGAAAATTAATATGTAACTAGCCCAGGTAAAAGCTAACATATATGGCAACTGAATATAATGGTTTATGTAATACAACTTTTTATAATTGTAACGAGTTTTTGTAATTTTTAACAAGTGGATGCACCTCATCTGCTGTAATATTATCATTAAAGTGTGATTTGTACACATTTCGTGGATAATTAAGTTATTAGTACTTCATTATTTACTGATTATACTTTAGTTATTTTTCTATTGTATCTGTAGTAGGACTAGCGTAGCACGATACTTTTCTATGAATTACTAAATCGGATACGTTGATTTTGAATAGGTTCTCCACAATCCATTTGGTTTTTTGTGGGTAGCATTTCTAAGAAGATACCATACATATGAAACTTGCACTACAAGTGCTTATTCATAACAATAAGCCAAGAATATATAGCTCTTGATCTCTTGATAACCATCTTATTGTCAGATTTATTAGCAGCATAAACCATGCTAAGTACTTACAACTAAAAATGGTTCACACACAAATGATAGCTGTTTGAATAGACTTCGCTGAAAAATGTTCGACAGAATTGCTACTGTGGGAAGAATATTTTTTAGGTAGAAGTGGTAATACTGAAAATACTTGTTTAAGTCCGGTCACCTCAATTTTAGTCCAGAAATCTTACAGACATTAAATGAATACCCAGGTTGGCTGACGAAGTAACAAAAACTATTCCATGATCATAAAATCGGACACAACAGTCTACAGCTACCTAACACGCTAGACTATAATCTTGAGGTAACTTTTGTTTGAAAATATGCAAATGAGGTATTGAAACTTTTAAAACCAATTAGCGATATAGTAAGGAAGATAACAATGCACCTACGTTTTTTAAGAATTATGATGCATTTAATATTCATAATTTCCCAATCTTTCGATTCCATGTTTGATATCAAAGTGTGAGTGTAAGCATTGGGAATATTGGGATGCAAGTTCAGGGTAGGGTCAGGGAAAGTACTATTTGTGGGTAAAGATTATTACTTAGTATAGGACATAAAATGATTAGAATTATTTTTTACATGATTTTGCTCCAGTGCCTGTAATTGTGTCAGAATAGCAATTTGAAACCTTTACATATTTATTTCCAATTTGTGTAATTCTATTATGAAAGTAAAGATAGGTAAATAGTCAGCCGTCAGCAAGTTGTTTGAAATGATTAGGGTTATGATGAGTTGTATTGTACAGTATTTTATTTCATTTATAATATCTACTTTGATAGTACATTTGTTAAGACGAATGGCACGTCAATGACAGCATAATATAATACGAGCATTAAAAATCGATTCGTTTACATTGAATAGTAACAAGTAATCTAGCAAGCTCAACTTACAATTACAGATTAAAATCACATGAATAACATATCAGTAGTTTTACTGTAATTGAATAGATTGGCTGTGTGTATACACACTTATACATAGTACATACACACCGAAAAGTGTATCACTTCACCATATCAAGATGATTGGTGAAATGAGGTACAGTTTAATTACTGCTTTCCTAAGGCTTAATTAATTTGATTAGAGTAATTAATTTTCCATATGGTAGTATCAGGTGTTCCAGTCTGCTTCAGAAAATTTGCCATAATATGTTAATAGTAGTCGGCCAGTTACAATGAGCAAATTGGTGGTGAATGATGCCTTTTCTTCATCGAATGAAAATCTACGAGTTTACTTTTGAGTTGACAAATACTACTACTTAGGCTGTCCTTTTCTTTTTCGGAATTACTTGAATTTTGTTTACTACTTTTGCAATTGTTGATTGAATTGGAGCTACTCGTTGGTTCACTGGCTTTTGAAGACGAAGAATCATAAGAAGTGTCAATAATCGAAGCTTGGCTAACTGCAACCTGTTGTGAGGGACTCGTTCTCCCGAGTCTAAAATTCCCGAGCATTTTAGAAACAGAAAATTTCCGTTTGGCAGGTTGACTATTCATGAATGTGGAGATGATGGTCTGAAAAGACTGGCTAACTTCTGGCGAATTTTCTGCGACTGAAAGCTCGAAGAAATGTGTTGAGAATTGCATGGATGCGGAAACACCTTCAAACTTTTCAACTACCCGAAGGTGTTCTAAGTCATTTTTGTTGGCGACGAGTACGATAGGATGAATAATTGGGGCTTTGGTAGATGAGGGGGAGGGAGATGGCGAAGAATTCGGTGGTGGGGATGTTCTTGAGTTTTGAGACTGGAAATAACTTGAAAGAGTTGT
Source organism: Tomocerus maximus (assembly GCA_019776445.1). Classification (NCBI taxonomy): domain Eukaryota; kingdom Metazoa; phylum Arthropoda; class Collembola; order Entomobryomorpha; family Tomoceridae; genus Tomocerus; species Tomocerus maximus. The sequence goes on along the minus strand of JABASH010001970.1, from coordinate 1,006 downwards.
AAGGGTCTCCAATGCGAATGTGAATGAGGATCTATCAGTAATAGAATAGACGATTATAAAACCATCAGCTTTTTGCATTTCCTCCACCGGGAATGTTTTTCGATCACCAATTGATGGGTTAGTACAGGATTCCTGTGAAAACAAAACAGAAAACATCTGTTAGCAATTGTCTAAGGAAATTCTTGTTTCAACCACAGAGTAAACACTTCAGTTATTTAAAAGTAATTATAGAACACTAAAATATTTTAATGAATACTATACTGTACCTCTGCTGTAGAAATATCAACAATCTCAACATCCATTGATGACCCATTACTGACGCTTATGGTTTGACGATACAACATATCTGGAAAATTCAAAAAAAGTTTTATTTATTTGTTTGTACATTCATAAGAACTCATAAATTAGTTTACAATGCAATAAATAGAGCTTTCTGCGTTTTAGGAACATTTGATGCTCAATAATTCTCATCTAATATCATAATCATTATGGGAAGCTGGAGACAGATGATGGGATGGCTAAACTATAAATAGTATAGGCAAAGTATCAAAGAAAGTTTGCAAAAAAATTTTTCCACCACCGAACTGCTATTGTAAATGTATTACGAACTCAGACCCGGTACACTTGTACTAAGGCACACTCAACTACATCAGATCAGTTCATCAGATTCTACGGAGAAGATTTTATCTCGCATACAGCTCCTTTAATCTGCTTGAGAACTTGAAAGGGCTCAAGTCCAAAAATTCAGAGAGCTCTATCTACTACTTTATTCCATTTCTTTTGATACGGAGCGGGACAGCTAAGCCTATATAACCCATCTCCATGATTTTCTGCCGGGTATTCTCTGTATAATTTTAGTATGCAAGCAAAGACACTAAAGAAATATTGTAAGCAGCTCAAAAATCTCTGCCACATCGTATGTTAACAGTTCTTGGGCCGTATCCTCACCGTCACCAAACCGAACCATACATTGGCCAATTACAAATAAAAGTCTATGCAGATTACA